>ML781635.1:830448-850120 GCA_009831015.1 Picea engelmannii | reverse complement strand
TATAGAAGATTCATTCCAAATTTTACAAGCCTAGCTACCCCTTTATTCAAGTTATTATCTAAAGAAGCCGAATTTAAGTGGGATGATGAATGCCAAATATCTTTTGAAATTCTAAAACAGAAATTGTCAACTACCCCTGTATTGAGAGGACCAAATTGGTCCCTTCCTTTTCATATCTGTACCGATGCCTTAGACACAGCCCTTGGGGCAGTTCTTGGACAAAGAGAAAATCAAATGCCCTATGCTATTTACTTTGTCAATAAAAATCTGTCTCCAGCTGAAGTTAATTATACGGTCACAAAAAAAGAATTGCTAGTTGTAGTCCATGCTATCAATAAATTTAGACACTATATTACAGGATATCAAGCTTTTGTACACACTGATCATTCATCCATCAAATTTTTAATGAACAAACCTGTAACAAATCCTAGAGTTACACGATGGCTCTTATTATTACAAGAGTTTAATATCAACATTATTGATAGACCTGGTAAAGATAATCTTGTGGCTGATTTCTTATCTAGAATGATTCATCTGGGAGATAACACACCAGTATAAGATAATTTTCCTGATGAAAATTTATTTGCTATTTCTACATTCACTCCTTGGTATGAAGATGTAGCTAACTATCTTGTGACAGAGAAGATGCCTCAGAAATTGTCTCCTAGAGAAAAATAGAAAGTAATTCAACTAAGTGCAAATTACATGTGGCACAATGATTGCCTTTACAAAACAGGACCAGATTTGGTGATCAAGAGATGTGTAAGGGAAGATGAAATTCATGATATTCTGCAAGCCTGCCATGATAATACTTGTGGAGGACACTTCGCAGACAAGAGGACCACTTACAAAGTTCTGCAATCTGGTTACCACTGGCCTCATATTTTCCGAGATGCTAAAACCTATGTATCCAATTGTGATGAATGACAACGAATGGGTAAGCCTACTGCACGAGACCAAATGCCACCTCAAGCCCAAGTAGTTATTGATCCTTTTGAGAAGTGGGCATTAGATTTTGTAGGACCCATTAACCTTGCATCTAAAAAGAAAAAGTATATACTTGTATGCACCGACTATGTGACTAAATGGGTCGAAGAAAAAGCTTTACCAGTTGCAAGTGAACAATTAGTGGTAGAATTCCTTTTTAATGATATCTTTACTAGATTTGGTGTACCTCAAGAGATTTTGACTGATCAGGGAACTCAATTTACCTCTCATCTAGTTCAAGCTGTTACAGAACAGTACTAAATCAAACACAGGAAATCTACACCCTACCATCCACAGGCAAATGGACAAGTAGAATCTACCAACAAAGTTATTGAGTCCATTCTTACCAAAAAAATACAACTACACCAAAGGATTGGGTTGATAGATTATTGGAAGCCTTATGGGATTATAGAATCACCTAGAGGAATACAATAGGACATACACCCTATGAGTTGGTGTATGGGAAGTAGGTGCTTCTCGCCATAGAATTCCAGATCAAAACCTTCAGGATTGCAGTACAAGTTGGCATGAACTTGGATGAAGCCCAACAACAAAGACTCTTGTAGCTTAATGAGTTGGACGAAATCAGGCAGGAAGCACTTCAAAGAACCACCCTCATTCAAGAGTAGAGAACAAAATGGCATGAAAAGTATCTCAAAAAGAAAAAATTTCAACAAGGAGATTGGGCCTTGTTGTATGATAGCAGATTCAAGAACTTCAAAGGTAAGTTAACTACTCATTGGATGGGACCTTACGAAATTGACACTTTCTACGATAATGGTTCAATCAGGATAAAGACAATTGATGAACAACAGACACCACTACTTGTGAATGGTCACCGGTTGCAAATTTACAACAAACCCCTGTCAAAAGAGGAATTCCTGACTCGTATACTACAGAATTTAGATATGCAGGTGATCAGTAAGGAAGGAGACCCTCCTACTGATCCACATTGATTGATTGGTTTATTTGAAACTTTTTGTACATAGGTGTGGATCGAGTTTTGTTAATAAGCTGAAGGTAACAAGAGATTCTTACCTCCTTTTGTTTTACTTCGGCAATTTTTTTGTAAATAAATTTCTATAATTTATTTGATCCTTCACGAACTTACTAAAAATCAGTTTGTAGGCATCAACAATATTCTGTTCTTCTTCGGTACCAGAAATCCTATTCTGATCCGGTACCGACAGTCCGGTACTAGAAGTCTGTCCTTCTACAGTAATATCAGGACACATTACTTAATTGAAAAAGCATGCTACACATATTTCAAAATATTATTAATCTGAAGTACGAAGCCATGCAACAACCACTTAAGTTGGAACCAAGAAGCCGAATGCAGTATCAAATGGCAGCGCTTGTGAAGCAATAATTTCTTTTGGTTCTGTTGACAACTAAAGGGAAGTATTTTAATTTCTTTTGGTTATGTTGCTAGCTAAAAAGAAGTATTTTAATTTCTTTTGGTTCTGTTGCTTAAAAACAAAATAAAAAAAGAGGGACACAATCTTTACCTATGAATGCTCAAAGAACCATAATCCGCTTCAAATACTAGAAGTTGCCTTTATCCAGTATTTCAGCTTGATTAAAGGGACAAAAATATATTAGCCTACAAGTAACTATATCACCCTAACCAGACTTCAATAGTATTCATTGGATTATCTTACTAAAGAGTAACATATGAGTATATGAACACTCTCTACCATGGGCACACTAGGAAAACTTTTATGGAAGAGGATGTACCAGTACCCTAAGGAAACTTTAGGTTATTCTCTTATGGACAAACTCAAACAAAATTATACATCTGGATCACTCTAAAGAAATAATGTGCATAAAAAGTTTATTTTTCCTTCAGACAAATCTTTAAAAGACATTCAAAAAAGAGCATATACCTTCCAACCCAATACCATCCCAACCTATAAAAAGGTTTTCAGACGAGCCTCCCCTATCACCATGCAAAGCACTCTTTAATAAAAACCAAAATAGGTGACTATGGACAAGAAGCCTCTGATGGAAAAAGGGTTTAAGAGACTAACCCACCGAGATACTGAACAGGTTTGCTGGCAGCGGGTACTGGTCTGTGGTATGACTAGGCAAACCCATCAGGGTACTGAACAGGCCTGTTGGCAATGGGGCATTCTACCTGGGGAAGGGATCTCTCACTAATTATCACAACTACCCCACCGAAGTACTAAACAGGCTTGCTAGCAATGGGTTCTGGTTGAGAAATGTCTCATATATACTTGTCTGATTGAAAAATTCACTTTTGTCATCTAAAAAAAACACAGGTCATTGTTGGCATTTATGAGATACAAACTCCAGATTAATAAGAAACATAATTACTACAAGAAAATGTCCATTTGAGAATTACCCTAAGTCAACTTATCGGTCTGGCATCTAAAGCCTACATTACCTAAGAAGGAAACTTCTTAAAAGTGGAGCCCTAAATAGGGAGTCTAATATACTTATATTGTGAAATTTATCTATAACATCTAATGATAGTAAATCTCTGAAGCAAGTTAGGTTGGCCCTGTTCTTCTGGAAAACATATAAAAATTCCCCTGTTTTCACTGCTGAATGCTACCTTTGTCAATAAGCCATCAAAATAAAGGCAATTTCAATTTTTAGGCACGAGATCATATGCTAGGTGATAAATGTACTTCTGAAATTTGATTGGTTTCTTTTTCTCTTATCATATTTTCTCCATTATGATACAGAATGTTGAATCTTCTTGCATACAGATATGCAACATCCTTGGCATGGGGGAAGGTCAAAGAGCTCCTTCAGAACTCTTTTTCAGACTCACATCTCACCATCAGAAACCATCATGATCACCCTGCAAAACCAAATACAAAAGAAGATAAGCACAGAATAAAAGAAGTACAGGAAATTCCCGTACCAAGATTTTAGAAAAATCCAGTCTAAAAGGATGAATTCTGACAATCTACAAGCAGTCGCACATGCTATGGGTATTGATCATACAAAGGTAAAAGCAAAGGTAACATGGTATTTATTTTCCTTTGCTCATAAAACTACAATAAGTATGAAATTATATACTAGATCTTATGACCTTAGTATTAAAACCATGCACATATCCCGCGTACCCATATGCCTAAACCTAATCAATCCTCTCATAAGTGCTCGAAAATGGTTAAGGGAAAAAATCACATCAAAGCATGAATATGAAGCATGTCTAGTAATGATAGGCCACAAATGTACTTCGTCCTTAAGCAAATGATTACTAGTCTTCAACGATTCATCACTTGTGAGGACAGGTATGTTGTGACCTTCATATATCATCTTAGACTTCTATTACACTTTGAAGGAGGCCTTGAAATTGATTTCCCATATTTTCTATGGATTAGTTTGAACAAAATGGTAAGAGGTGTCAAATCCCTATCCAAAACTGAGAAGACTAGAATTTACCATCAAGGTCTCATTAAAATGTTAGTTTTACATGAGCTTAGGAAGAAGAGGATTAGTTGGAAAACCCTTATCACTCAACACCTTCCCACAGAAAACAAACCTGTGGAGGAAGCCCAACATGCTCCAAAGAAAAATAAGGAACCTCAAAAGAAAAAGGGCAAGAAGGATAAGGCAACTCCATCATCATCCAGGACAGTGAGCCAACACGAAAAAGCTAGTAGACATGTAGGGTCCTCTCCCACAGTCAATAAGACTTTTAAAAGTCCTGAATCAAAAGGTAAAACCAAATTAGTAGAGGAAACTTCAACAGTGGCACTTGAGGAGAAGGGCCATCAGACAAAAACTATGAAGAAAGGGAAGCATAGCTCAGAAACTAAAAGTAAATAGTCCCCTGTCACCATTTCAAAAATAGAAAAGAAGAAAAGGAAGCTTGTGAGCACCCCTGATCTAGTACCTCCTTGTAAAAGAACCACAAGGAGCATGGCAAAGAAGGGAAAAAAAATTGTCAGTCCTCATACACAGGAAGATCCAATCAATCTTACCTCTCCTTCTGAAGACCTATCAGTCCAGGATGACATCCCTAGTTTGACCAAGGAACAAGCCACTATTACCTTATGTGGGATGAGGGAGGAAGTTGAAGAAAGGGAATGCATTCAGCCAGTAATGATGGATTCAACAAAGACATTGACAAAAGAACAAATGAAGAAAAAGATTGGGGAGTTGCAAAAACAAAATCAGGAACTCAAACAAGAAGTGAAGGAATACCAACTATTGGACAAGTATATCAAAAAGGAAAATGAGCAATTGAAAGAAACTAGCCAACAACTTCAAGATGACCATGAAGAAACTTCTAACAAGCTCAAGAAGGTACTACGACTCTTACAATACGTTAGGGTCATAAAAAGGGAGCTGAAAGAAGAGGCCTCGGCCATCAACATCATTGATCCACCGAAGTAAAGAATGTAGTCTCAAGTTTTGAAGAAATTTTGGGTTTGTTTTTAGTTGCATGAGGACATGCAATGATTTTGGCATGGGGGAATGTTGAGACCCGAAATTAACATCCCCACTACCCTATTATACTCCTCATCTATACCTTTTTGGCTTACCTAATCTTGGGAGAATGACAAGAACGCTACCATTAGCCATTGATAAGGTCATAAGGTAAAGTTTGATTAATTCATGCATTTTGTGGTTTATTGAGCTAGGAAATTAAACATTTCATGTACTAATGCTTCAATTTTCCATGTATAATCTTTGACCTCTAGATAAATCCAACCTTCCTGTACCAACGCAACTATCTGGTACTTGCGCACCAAGACTGCCACTGTCTGAATCTGGTACCAAGCACATCCAGTACTGAATCTCACCTGTTGCGATTCGGTACCAACGACCATGGACTGTCGTGATCCGGTACCACCATTTGCACGTTGTTGTGATCCGATACCACCATTTGCGCACTGTCGTGATCTGGTACCATCTACCTGTCGTGATCTGGTACCAATATAGAGAGTTGAATGTACCAAGTTTAGTCCAGATCACGCCCAAGACAATTGTTGGATGTTTATTTTCTTTAGCAAGGCTAAGTTATAATAGTTTTTTGATTGCCTCATCCTCATGCACTTCGTGTCATGAGGATGAAGCTAAAAGATGTAACCAAATAATTAAAATTAACAATTGATTGATTTGCAAATCATTTCACCTCCTTGTGTTTCACAACTAAGACTGTTAAATAGTCGTGGCAAGGATGGTGGAAGTGTGGAGAGAGTTAGAATATTACAGCATGTGAAGTAGCATGTTATATTGCATAACATATTCTGAGTGAAGATTAATAGAAAGACGTCATTTATCTCCATGTCTTGATTGTCTATGATTAAATGTGAGTTGAGTTGTTAGCATAAGTTTGATTCCATGTTTGAAATTTGAATGAGAGTAATGTGTGGGTTGAAGGAAAGATTATTGTAGACTCCAGTCACTGACCTGTTGAAGTGGCAAGGGCCCACCACCCAACAAAGGTCAACATATTCATAGATTAGTATTATCATTTGTTTTTAATAGTGTAAATGTTAAATTAACTGAAGCTTTAATTCTCTCAGATGGTAGCAGTACAACTTAGAATAGAATTTCCATTATATGTTTTCTTAGAGATCTTTACTTGCTCTGCTTTTGCATATGCTCTATTTTTATGAATTTGATTTTTCTTCATAGACATGAATGTTGGCAGCAATAGTCAGACATATTTGAAGGAGAACTAGTGAAGTTCACAACAACACATTGTGAACCACAACATACTCAGTATATTGATTGTTGAACTACCCATGCTATGTCTTGATGATTGATGTGTGATTTCCCTTTCAGAAGTGTGGATTGCATAGTTAGTTTTCTGGGTCAGATAGTAGAGTTGATCTATCAAACCAACTCCATCTCATACTTGCATGTGCCATAATGGAGTAGATAGCCTCTCTTTGAAAGACAACCAATTGCATTTTAGTTTGCTATTTTGTTTTGTTTCCATCATACATAATTTAGAATAGCTCTATACCCATGACATTAGAATTAACTTTCTTACTGGTGTCTTGTAACTTTGTTGATTACAAATCCCGGATTGATAATTAATGAGTGCATTATACTAAACATATAAGCAGCACAACAACTACTAAGTTTTGACATGAGTCTCTTAGTTTTGACACGAGTTGTCTCAGAGACTATATGTGCCTTCACTTTGTACTGTTTTAGTAGGCAGGGGGACGACGTAAATAGTGATCTCTGTAGTTGTTTCAATTTTCAATACGGTAAATGTTGTTTTGGTTGGTTCAGAGATGAATACACAAAGTAAAGGTGAGCAGGTCAAGTCCTACAGTACGCATCAATTTTTTATGCTTAATCATGCCTTGAACTATGTTTCTTCATAGTTGCTTGAAGAAATTTGTGGTCATGTGAACCGGTCTTCCCAGATGAATACACAAAGTAAAGGTACTCCTCCTACTGGAAAGGAATAATACATATTTTCCAGCTTATATTTCATTATCAAGATGGAAATGAAGATGATGAAAAGGATCCATTGTTGGGTAACTTCAATGTGCCCTTATTTTAATCTAGTTATATTGGTAAACAAACTTCATTCTATATATATTGGCACTTTTATGCATCGTCCTTACTTTGGTCTCTGACTTCGGTGCATAGTTTCAGAGGATCCTAGCCCCCGGGGTCAGGTTGAGGTTGATAATAAATCCACACATCTTTGAGTTTTCTAGGATGGATCCATAGTTGAAAGGAGAGGAGGAACTGCATCAGTTACAGCAGTAAGTAATTGCAGTGACCACACAAATTACTAGTCTATTGTTGTCTGCCTTCTATTTCAATGTTTTAGGTAGTTATACATTGGTTGCTCATGATTCTATTTTATTTTGTTTAAAATTACTATCAATTACAAAACAAAGCGTGCAACATAGATAATAAAATAACAATTTTAATAGAAAAACAAATGATATACGAGCTTCAATATTGTCAACTTTGGGTATATACATTAAAGAAAACTGTTTCTGCCATTAAATAAGTATATTGTTTCAGGTCTAATTACTTGCAGGGAAAAATCAATCCTCATATGCTTCTTCTTTGTTGTTTCAATCTGCATTCAGGATGCCAAGTCGTCTTAAATCACCTGGAGTAAACAAATGATTTGATCCACAACATAACGAGTTACCAACATATGCCACAAGTTGAATATTTTGTGATTAATGGTGTCCCTATCCTCGGGTAACTGAAGGTGAATTTTTACTGCTCCTGTTTCTAGGCAGTCTTGAGGTTGAATTTGTAATAAATGAAAAAATTCCAACATAGTGCTTGAAAACTATCTTTGGAAGCTATGGTGTTTCTATCAAGGGCCCATATTTATTAAAAGCGCTGATACTATACATTCTACTTCATGTTAAATACTATAGTATCTACTTCATGTTAAATTGTGTATAATGTGTTATTCAACTGTCAACAAAGGCTTACCTTATATTCGTACGAAGTTATGTAGATGAACATACATGATCTTCATATTGATTGAGAACAAAAGATGAACATATGGAATTGGATGATCTTCAAACTACAAATTGATTGATCTGGATGATCTTCAAACTACAAATTGATCAAGATTGATGGAGAGGAATGCAGACGTGTAGGAGAATAGAGGCTCAATCAAGAGAGAAAAAGTTCGATAATGTAAAGGGATATTGTCCATTCAACAGTTTGTATATATAAAAATTGAGCAGATCACATGACCAAATTATTATTGATGGTTGCTTAAACTGACTTGTTGCCTTAAGTGTTGCCAGTTTGATTTTGATGTCATGACCTGCCTTAATTGCTGCCAGGTTGATCTTTGTTGAGTTTTGTGTGCCGTTCTCATTTTCCTAAGCTACACGTTTCCATACTTTAATGCAAGACTTAAAACCACTGAATAGTTGTGACACGTGGTGGGTAAGGTTCTTCGATTTGGATGCTACATGTGTCATGCACTGATATTATATGAACAAACAATGAAAAAGCCAGAGAAAACTCACCCTTAAAAGAACGTTGAAAGAACGTTTTGGGCGTAATTATAGGCATTGTCTAAATGTTCTATGTTTTTGTCCTTTTAGCTTTTAGTCGGAATCTGACAACATAAATTTGCACAAAATCACAATTTTCTGTTGTTTAAATTGTATTTTTGAATGTAAAAATGGATTCAATGTGTTGAAGTGTTGAAAAACCCATGGGACACTCCAATTACACAGAATTAACAACTCTCAAATATGCATATACAATAATTGTGTTGAAAAACCCATGGGACACTCCAATTACACATAATTAACAACTCTCAAATATGCATATACAATAATTTCAAATATGCATATACAATAATTCCAATTTCAGGTAAATATGGTCGAAAAATATGCCGAGAAAAAGGCCAGAACCTAAAACGTAAATTCTATGCTTTTGTCATAAATTTTAGGATAAAACTATTATTAAAATTAAATCTTTAATTAAAAATACTCATAATAACAATAATTATTTTTCTTTTAAACTTGACTCTAAAACTATTATTAAAATTAAATCTTTAATTAAAAAAACTCATAATAACAATAATTATTTTTCTTTTAAACTTGACTTCATATTTGAAAGGATTGACATATAGGACAATGAGATGGGAATTTTAATTTGACAGAAATTGAAAGGATGCATAGGATTTATTGACCAAGGATTGAAAGTTTGAGAAGACAAAGAAAAGACATGTTTTTGGTAAAAATTAGCAATTTTTTATTTTTATTTTATTTTTTATTTTTTAATTTTGGCGATGTAGATTTATGTTACAATACCTTACATAACTCAATCTCAATGGTCTTGAACAGGTTATAGTGGATCGGATCATGGACACCAAGATGAAGGACATCCACTAATATGAAAAACAAATTTATCAGGTTGTTAAAGCAGGAAAACTTCTTCAGCAAGGCAAATGGCTCATCGAGATTCAGATTCAGCAAAATTTTCCCCATCTATTGCGGGAAATTGACACAATGGGGACCATTTCTTCCTAAGGGGGGAGGACTGAGTTAGGTGGATATCAGTGGTCGACCACCTCTTCCACTGACTCAACACAACTCTCCATCTTGGAAGTTTTATTATGATTTTTTAGGATTTTCAAGGTCTTAAACTTCCAAGGTTGTTTTGAGACCCTAAACGATGTTTTCTAGGAAATTTCAAGGCCTAAGTTCTACTTTGACACACCTAGATCATGCTCCAATATTGCAGTCCTTAGAGTTTTCCAATGAGCTACTATGCACGCCAAACAAAGATTGTATGTGAAAGTTGCGCCCTCAAGAAGTTGATGTAAAAACTAACCACCTCAAGCCCAAAAATACATTTTTGGTGCTTCACCTTCTAGAGTTAGGGTTTTGGACCTTTAGGGTTCTTTCTTTATGTGAAAAGTTCATCCTTTCGACCTCTTGTATTATATTTTTTGAATGAGTGTAGCCGACATCTTTCTCTTTAAATATAAGCTACCATGATTCTAGCCAATTTTTGTTATACAATATTCTACCATTTTATTCATTAATAGAAATTAGATTTTCACTATATCACAATGCTCTCTGATATATTCCTATGTGTATTTCATTTTGTTCCCTATACAATCTAGATCAAAATAATTATTATATTGATTTTATAGTGTTTTGTTGCAAATAACATCATCTTGATTAAGCATGTTTTGGGGTAGGTTTGGTTAGTGCTATGGTCATGGTTGAGAGCACTAGTATAAGGAGTACTAGGGAAATGAGTTTCTATGAATAAAAAGTATTAGGGAAAGCAGTTTCTATATATAAAAAGCAAAAGGAGGATGGTATCAAACCTTTTCTTCAAAGGAAAGGGTTAAAAAGAACTTTCTACTGAATTTTTTGCAGTAAAGTAAAGTGTGCGAGCATTTCAAGAGAGGAATGCGATGATCTATTTCGAGGAAAAGATATGATGGACACGTTTTAACCCAACGGATGAAGACATTAAGAAAAGGAGAATAGGCTTAAACCTAGAGGGAAGGTTAGTACACTACTAAACTAAGGGTCATTAAGTGATAAATAATAGATTACTCTTTATGGATTAGAGTGATCGCCTACTTTCTTTTTGAGAATTAGGAAAACAAGACAAACGGGGTGTATGTTACAATTAATTAAGTTGTATGTTGCAATTAATTAAGGTTTGATCTTTGTTTAATGAAGTATGAATTCTTAAAAATGAATATATAAGTTTTATAAGTTGGTTAATTTTTTTTTAATAATACTTTGTTGGTAAAAATTAATTAATGAATTAGCAAAGTAAAGAAAAGAAAACTAGGGTTATTGACCTATTTTTTTTGGTGATCTATTAAAACTATTTAATTCGAAGGTAAAGACAATTACCGATAGAGTGAACTTGATAGAGTGAACCTAATTAATCTTCTTCAAACAAGAGGAAATAGGTTAATTGACCCAATTTGATGGTGATCAAGCAAATTTGAAAGTGAATCCTCAACTTTTTTTTCCTATTATGAGGATGAGAACCCTTAACTAGACATGATTCAATTTAATGAATTTTAAACTAATCTAATAGACAATACTTGGGCTTAGACAAGAGACAAACAACAAGCAAATCATGTAAGCTTAGGATTGCCTAATGTATTTGAAGATGTTGATAGATATCGATAGGCCTTTCTACACTACTTCTACATATTTCCACTTTATTAGAGTCCATGGTAACGTTTTATGGCTCTATGGCCTTACACCCTTTCTCATCAAGCCCCTTCCACCCAACCAATCTACTCTAGGCATCTCATATTCATCCTTGATGTCTCCTCATTCCTTGTCTCCATTGCAATGATCTTCATGAATTGTTCTTTTGCCTTCTTCATAATTGGTCCATTATTCTATTTCCTCATCTACCTTTTCGTTCCAACTTACCACGTCACCTTTGCTTGTCAACCCTCTAAGTTTTCTCTTCTCAATGAAAAAATACCCCTTATAAATTCATCTACAAGGCCTACAACTTGGATTCCTTTACTTGTTTCCCTCGACTGAGTTTGCTCATACTTCGTCCACACATTGCTTGAAACTTTGAGCCTTCACTTCCCAAAGTTTCTTGATTATGCATTCCTTCTTCCATGGGTATACTCACTTCCTAGTGATTTCCTTTACAACCAACACTACTCCATTGTCATGCAACCTTTGAGAGATTACCTTCCACTACTACCTTCAATGACACACCTTTACCTTTAATATATTGCATCCCTTAATGACATTCTGTCACATTATCAGACTTCAATATTTGTTATTTCATCATGTCCTTTCATTTTTACTTCAATTCTCAAGTATTACTAAGGTAGGTATAGTGTGCCTAACGAGCATGGCTTGCTAAGGGAGTTGGTTAGCTAGGCCTCCCCCAAATGCATTACAACTCTAAGAGGTTGTGGGGTCAATCCACTTAGCATTGTGTTGAACAACGTGCACTCAATAAGTGCCTAGTGACCCAACCTAAAATCCTTAGAGAAATCTTAGCCCCCAAATGCATGCTAACAAGGTTTGATGATAAGTTGAGACTATACCAAATCATATGAAAAAGTCAAACCCCCTATTAAAAAAACTCTACATAATGACATCAAAAGTCAAACCTCCTATGAAAAACACTCTACATAATAACATCAAAAGAAAAAACTCTACATAATGACATCAAAAATATGTACATCACTAATCCTAATATAAATTCCACATGACATCAAAAAGATGTACATCACTAATCCTAATATAAATTCCACATATTATATTTATTAGGATGTACATCACAAGTGTGATTTTTTATTTCTCTTATTTAATGTGATTTTTTATTTCAACCAAAAATAAAAATATCAATTTTATCTTATCTAATTTTATTTTATTTTATGTACATCACTAATCCTAATATAAAGGAGTGGTTAAATGTTCTATTTTTTGGTGTTTTTTTGTCAGAATTAGACTATTTAAATTTGAACAAAATCTTTACTTTTTGTTGTTTAAATTGCATTTCTAAATGCATAAATAGATTCAGTGTGGATTGTATTTCTAAATGCATAATTGTATTATATAAACTTAGTTACTAAAATTTTTAGATTCAACCATTCCTCACCAAATTTCAGATAAAATCAAACCAAAATAAAAAAAAACAACCAAAAAATTTAAACTACTATTAATATAAATTCCACATACTATTTATTAGGATGTACATTTTTAATTTCTCTCTTTATTTCAACCAAAAATAAAAATACCAAATATAATTTTTTATTTCAACCAAAAATAAAAATACCAAATTTTATCTTATCCAACTTCCTATAATGAAAATTTGAAGCAACTTCTCCTATAATGTTTTACCCCGATTTTTTACTTTAACCAAAGATCAAAATGCAAATTTTCTTTTATCCAATTTTCTGCTTCAAGCGACTTCTCTTATAATATTTTGGCCCCTTCAATCCTAAAATACATTTTCATCCATCATACAATGCGCCAAAGAGTATGAGTTCCACACCTCCGTCTGGTTTAGAGTTCCACCGAGATAACATTGTTAAAATTTGGGGAACTGATTGATTGGATTGGATTTATTGTTGATATCCAGAAAGACAGTTTGCCTCCACCTTCAGTCACATGTAACTGGAAAAAGAAACAGGACTCAAAACCAACCACGCCTCATTTCTTCATTCTCTAGGTTTGGTTTTGGGCCCCAAATTCTGCTCTGCTTCGCTCTACTCTCTGCAATATCCTGCTGCGATACAATGGAGAAACGCAGACGAGTAATGCCAGGGTTACTACTACTGTTTCTGCTGTCATTAAACTCATCATGCCTAGGGCAAAACGCGGAATGTGCAGAAGAAGACCAGGCTGCATTATTAGATTTCAAAGCGGGCATCTTGGATGATCCCAATGGAGTTCTTGAATCGTGGACTGGCGACGATTGCTGCCGATGGAACGGTGTGTTATGCGACAGTCACAGTGGCCGAGTAGTAAATCTCATTCTCAACGCGGACCAAGGCAACAGCAGTGAATATATGAGTGGAACTATATCCGAATCCATCGGTAAGCTCTCTTCTCTCCAGACCTTTATTGTTTTAAGCTGGAAAAATATCGGCGGATCAATCCCATCTTCCATTTCTAGCCTCTCGGCCTTGACCCATCTTTCTCTAGATAATAACAATCTCACGGCTTCCATACCTTCAGACATTGGCTATCTGCAGGGGTTACAGTCTCTGTCTCTCTCAGGAAACCTACTTACCGGTCCTATTCCAGAATCCATTGGAAATCTGCAGAGTTTAACTGCTCTGTACTTGGATTCCAATTGGCTTACCGGATCCATTCCTTCAAGCATTGGAAATCTCAACCGGTTGTTCGTCTTGACACTCAGAAGCAACCTGCTCTCGGGTCCTATTCCGGACTCCATGGGAGCTCTGACAAGCTTAAACAGCCTTGATATATCAGACAATTTTCTCACAGATAACATTCCTTCATCATTTGGAAATCTGTCTAGGCTTTCGGAGCTGTTGGCAAGCAATAATCGTTTGAGCGGAAATATTCCGGAATCGCTCGGCTCGCTGAGGAATAATTTGGATAAACTGTGTTTGGACACGAATCTACTATCAGGCCCTATCCCAGAATCCTTCCTCAACTTAACATCCCTTTACTACCTGGATCTATCCCAAAACATGCTCACAGAGAACCTCCTCGTTTTTAAAAAAGCCTCTAAACTTCACACCCTCATTCTATCCGAAAACAATCTAAGCGGTGTCATCCCTGCCTGGTTGGGCAGCCTGCCAAGCCTCCGCTCGATTCAGTTATCGTTCAACAATTTCACAGGCCAAATACCCAATTCCTTTGGAGGGACTTCTCTACTTGACTCTGTTTTCATTTCAAACAATAAGCTCACTGGTACCATTCCTGAATCGTTCACTGCTATGCAATATCTGCAATCGTTGGATCTCTCAAACAACGAGCTCACGGGCACCCTTCCTCAATCCCAGGCTATATATAACCTGCTCTTCCTTAATCTCTCCAGTAATAGCTTATCCGGCCCGCTACCAGAGTTGGATAACATTGGTCTGGAAACTCTTGATCTGTCCTACAATAATGTAAGCTTTGAGGTCATCCCTGACTGGATTACAAACTCCAGTTTTCTAGTGGATCTGCGGTTGGCTGGTTGTGGTATTTCAATGAATTTGAATGACTGGGAGCCTGCTGCTCCTTCTCTGTATACATCTCTCGATCTCTCCAACAACGACATTACAGGGGACACAGGCAATCTATTCCAGAGCATGGGAGCATTAAAATATGTGAATCTGGCAAGCAATCAATTGAGTGGGAGTATTCCATCGTCCATTGGAACTTTAAATAGCTTGGAAACTCTGGACCTGTCCAATAATGAACTGAATGGAACGATCCCGGAGGAGATGACCCAACTGACGAATCTGAGGGAGTTAAATGTGAGCTGCAATCATCTGTGTGGGAGGATTCCGGAGGGCAAACCATTCGATTCATTCCCTGCTTCTGCATTCGATCACAATGACTGTTTATGCGGATCTCCCCTTCCTATGTGCGATTAGGTTTACAAGGGAGTACATCCGAACCTTGTATATTTGGGATACTATTATAATGAATTGAATAATTCTTATTCTGGTCGTAGGAATCCATAACAATTTACATGGCGGCCATGGATTGGAAAATTGACAGGGAGATCTGGTAGGGTCGAGAAATCATTTTGCTTTTGAGCATAGATGTAAAGAAGATCAGCATAAAGTTAGAGATGTCACACGAAGTAACTGTTTTCGTTCAGACAAGTCACTTTCACTAAAAAAAGAAAGTCACTTTCACTAAAAAAGAAAGCACTTCTCTACATGGTATTTCAAGGGGTTAGGTGTTTAATAAGGAGTGGGCTTTGGGATTAATCTTTTCTCCTGAGCTACTTTTTCGGTAGGTTTTTTGATGATTCTTTTTTAAATTTTTGGTCAATCCAGAATTTTAATCGATTTTCTGAGTATTTGGGTTGATTTAAAATGGGGCAAAACCCCTAAGGTAAGGTTTTGAAATGCACAGAACTTTAATCCATGTAAAACTCAAACTACCCTTGAAAATTTGTCTGAAAAACAAAACTTAGGAGGGAAGATTACTTCCGAGTTAGCCTACTCAATTTAATAATGGAAAAAACTAACCTGTACTTATACTTGTCATGAAGTAGATGTTATTTATGGAATTTGAAAAAAAATATTAAGTTTATTTTGAAAATGTAATTTTGTAATAAATATTTTTAAAAATATAAAAATATAAATATTTTTCATCATCATATAACATTGACATAATAATCATATAAATATAAAGACATTTTTATAAACAACCTATATAATAATTAGTTTAAGAAAATAGTTTTAAATTTATTTAAAATTAAGGTGTAACTCTACAGCTTTCCTAACAACTATTGAACCCAGTTCACCTTATGGATTCTTTCTAGTAACAAAGAAAATTTGTTAATTTCATTTCTTATTCATATTGAGTGTAATTTCAAAGTTGTAATACCATAAGTCAAAACATCTTAATCATGTCAAAGTTGTAATACCATAAGTCAAAACATCTTAATCATGTCAATAGTAAATTAGTTTTCATTCTCATTTTCAATATTAATTTTGTCCTTAAGTATGTTAAGGATGCATATCAATATGCTAAAGAAACAATATTGATAACAAAAGAAAGAAGATTTCTTGAAAACTTACTTATATGAAAATCATGCTTTTATATGAAAATCATGCTTATATACAATATGTGAATAAAGATTATAAAATTTTTGTAATCAGTTTTTTTAAGAAATTTTTCTGTTAAAACTTCTTCAAAATTAATAGGCTTTAGTAGTCAAAACTAATTTAAGATTTTCTTTTTACAACTTTTCACTAAAAAAAGCACTGTTAGTATGCCAATATGAATAGATTGTCTTTGATCACATTGATTGTGGTGTTGATACAACTAAGATGTGGATGACGAAAAATCTAATGTTGGTTGCGCAGGTACAAGATATAGCCCTACAAATCAATTTAGGATTCAAGTTTTGACATAGACAAATCATATGTTGATGTAGGGGATGGTACAAGATTTTAGTCATGTTAAATAGTAATAGAAGGATCCGTCTCAAAATATTCAATCCTTATTCTCACTAGTTCCATCTTAGGTTCTGTTAACACTCAAACTCTTGACTAGAAGGAAAAGTCCTAACTTTAGTGAGAGATCCTAGAGGAAATTCTCAAGCAAGCCACCCATTATCACTTAGGTGGCCTTGCTCGTCACTTTAGACTATGAAAGCCTAGTTAAGGGGGGAAATCCTAAAGGTCTTTAAGCTAGATTCATTGTAAATGTGCAAGTGTTTTTGTAAGCTTGAATTTGACATATAAAATCTTATCAAATAACCAATTTTCCTTGTAGACAAAATAAGTGTTTAGCATACAAATTGACAAACATAATGTCCTAATAAATTATGAATCAATTGATTAACCAAACCACATAAGAGTACTAAAAATGACTTAGAAAAACGCAGTGAATCTTAGTCAAACCATATTTGATTACTGTCACAATAAGTTATCAAAGATGCTACCACTAGTTAAGTGTGAAAAGAATGTACTCTGAAATGATCAATTACTCACAGTTTATGCTGGAAAGATAATAAATTAAGTGTGCGAAGGTGCTGACAAATTTACTCAGTTATACCATCAACATCAATTTAGTGAATACTCCAAACGACATAATGTTATGTCCAGCACAAGATTTACAAGTGAAATGATCCAAGAAATGTATGCTCTAGAAAGTTGATTTCATTAACAAGCATCATTCATACACCATGAGAACATGTCACTGTTATGAAATTATGGTGTATTAGTGCAATGTTGGTAAATTTTCCCACAATTTCAATTTTCCCAAAACTTATGTAAACCATTTAAACCATTCAAGATTGAACTTTATTATGAATGTAGCAATGGTGAAGAGAAATCATGCACATAACTATGTTCAAATCACATTAACAAAATTGTACCAAAGCTTAGAAGTATGAGGTGTTTGCATGTGTATAATAGACATTTACCAAACTATTAAATCAACATATAGAGCACTTAGACCAGTATTCATAAGATGATCAAATTCAACTCATAAAACTTAGATTCTCCAGAGGTGTTTACTAGCAGTGATGACAAAGTTAAGATAAACATGAAAGCATGTAAAATTCCATAATTTGTGATTATTGTTAAGTCCTCAACCCATCAAATAACATCCACATGAAAAAACTATGCCAAAGAGAAGATTGATTCACTGTTGATACCCAAAATTCCAGCAGACAGTTTTAAAGTAAAGATGAATATTCAACCAATTAAAAGCATGGCATTCATGTTTTAGTGCATCAATTTTGTTCTTGGGGTTGATTAGGTCACCATTGTTTCAAATCATTTTAAGAAAATATGCTCATATGTCTTATCCAATGATCAAACATTTGAATGGTAATCTTAAGATAGATCCACCCCATGGAATGCATTAGCATATCAAAGCCATCAACTAAAAATGAGACATAACCAAAGATTTACTTGTTTGCAAAAATGAGACATAACCAAAGATTTACTTGTTTGCAAAAAATTCAATGAACCCCAAATCAGATTGCCCCCTTAACTAAGAATTTTCCAGCAAAATTCAAACATAAACCCTCACAATGTAATTCTTTCCAAGGTCTTTATTTAATCCAAGATGAGAGTTATGTATAGATCTATGCTTAAGGTGTTTTTTTTAAACATGTTAGATCTTAGTATACCCCTTCTTAAAAACATGTATTAGATCAGACCATAAGAAAGGGAAATGCATATCAACCTTTGAATAAATAATTTAAGAGAACTATTTGCACTAAACTTTCCAAGTTAATAGCTATATTCTAAAATGTTAGCCTAATTAACCTGAAGAAAATGCAATCTAGATCTAAGGATAAAACTAAATCTAACTCTAGATTACAAATTAAACAAATAAAAGTGAAAAATTTCAGATGTGGCTAAAAATGCAAGGGAAGACCACTTGAGCTATATGGGGACACTTGATATACTCTTGAGTGTTGTTCATGTGTTTGAAGTCACAAGCACCTTCAAGGATTGTTTAATAAGCTTCAAACTTGGTTACTTGAAACACTACAAGGATATAGGGAGACTAATCCTATGAGAACATAGTCTAAGTAGTATAATATGAAATTTAAACTAACCCTATGGTAAGAGAATAGAACTCTACGATGTCTATGCTCAATACAATAAGTCTAAGCCTATAATTTCATAGGAAAATAAGAGACAAATTTTACCTCAATTGCCTTGTTTGATGTTGTAGTAGCTCCCTTCCACTTAGAAAACTTGCAATATCAAATGTCCTCTATAATAGCTCTAGAACATATGCTCAAGAAATAAACAAATCTCACACTAGAAGCAAGGCACACAATTTCTTCCAAATGATTTCCAACGATTTTGCTAAAGGGATCGGATGATGCACATGGAAGAAATTTATGTCTAGTTGTTTAATCACTTCATTGAGGATTCTAAGTTGTTGGTTTAACAGATTTTACACGTATTTTATGCAATGTTTCACCTGATATGTTTAAACATGTTACCCCCTCTCACCTAGGGGTAACTAGAGGAGATCATTCTTCATGATCCACATTGTAGACAGTGATCCCATTGATGATGACCAACATTCTCCATAGACAACAA
>ML781635.1:768821-819529 GCA_009831015.1 Picea engelmannii | reverse complement strand
GTGTAAGAAGTGAGGCTCTAGCCTCTTATTTATATCAATCTGGAACGTGTGAAGAGTCACCATCTGGCAGGGCCGACCTCTCACTCTGGGTGGGTAAATCCACCTTTAATTAAATATGGCCCTTTCATTATACCTGCTGGGGCCGACTTCTTATTCTGCACATTATAATTGTTTGATGACCAATCCGCAAAAGGGGATTTGGTCCTTATACAATTACCGACTTGATTAATCCTCAATGGGGATTAATCTAATAATAAGAATAATAATAATGACATGATTAATCCACAATGGGGATTTAATCCAATAACAAAATAATAAGAATGCTCTTCGCAGTTACATTATTTCAACATGTATTCTTTCTTAAGTTTGATGGATGATTCATGGTTAGGATTTCATGGATGAGCATTATTTTACCTAGTAAGCGTTCTTTATAAATATTTATGGATTTATTTATTGAATGTATGAAGTGTGAATGTGCTTATCAAGTGGTGAAGGTGCATTTTTCCTCGTATTTTTCCTAAATAGATCTTATCTTGCAAACTCTAGAAAGGTTTATAGTGGATAACCTTCTCTTCATATTGTCTTTAAAGCTTGTTGAAGGACATAAGACAATTTTATAGGGTTTGTAGTGGACTACCCAAGTTATCATCTTATAGGATAGTCTCTTAAGGTTTGTAGTGGACTACTTTAGGGTTTATCCAAAATCCATGCTTCACCCTTTTCCAGAGAGTTCATGGTTTGACTCCATAATACCCCCCCCAAAAATAGTAGGCACTAGTCTTAACTCCCATTAGTCGATCTTTAAAATAAAAATATACCTTTTATTTTTATTGTTTTAGGGTTAGATTAGGGTTTGTAGCAATTATATTTCTTTAATTTTCAGCCATAACTAGGCTAGACATCTAGGGTTTAATTGGCATTTTGTTCTAAAAAAAGTACACCTTGTTATCATTTATTGCATTGTTGATTGAATTTTCATCCCAATAGGGCTTGACCTCTTGCATTGTTAGGGCTGTATTGTGCCTTTTATATTTTAGAAAATAATTGTTGATAAAACCCTAGTTTAACTCACATTTTCAACACTATTTTTTGTTGCATATTTACTTGTTCAAAGGGATAATTTCTTGTTGTTGCTTTAACTTGATATATTGTTGAAGATTGTAATATTTCAGACAATTTTTGCACAACCATATCTTTTTTCTCTTATTTGTAGTGTTTGAGGTACCCTATTGGCCTATTGTAACTTGCTAAATGTCACAAATTGTATTGGATACTTCTCACACACAAATTTGGAAATTTCTTGATTGAACCACCTTATACTCACCTTGAAAACTTTAATTTAGTGGTGGTATATTTGAGTAACTAATATAGGAGGTGTTGGAGCCGCCCTTGTTTTTTACCTTCCAAATTTTTTTTCGATTTTTGAAACTTGAAATCTAAGATTGATTTTCTTGTTCCTTCCGAGATCCTAAAACTCTGAAATCTTGTCACCTGAACATAAATGCTTTTCCTACTTTAAAGAAAAACAAATCCATTTTCGCAAGTATGTTTGCTCTTTTGTTTTATTTCGGGATATCACAAGTCGGATACTTTAATCTTTGAATTCACAAGTCCTGAGTCGCGAATGCTGCGAACTCGCCTTTAATTTTCACCCAAGACTTTAACTAGGGTAAATTTTGTAACTCATGAGTGGACGTTGTCGGGAGTTCGCGTCTCGACATTCGTCAAACCCAAGTTTCTGTTCTTACAACCCCGAGAGCCGAGAACGCGATAATTCTTGCGATAACCTTGGTCAAGGATTAAAGGTCAAAAAACTAACCATGGTTAATTTTGGTGCTCGACATTTCGCCACTCGTAACTTTCTTTCATAAAGTTAAGGCGTCTAAAATCCTGACTCACGAGGTCGCGACATGATTATGGAAAGATTAATTAGTAACCTAATCTAAGATTTTCTTCCCGTATTTTGAGCCTTAATTATCGCCACATCGTGGTATCGCGACTCGGCATACAATTCTCCCAAAAATCTGTCTTCGAACTTCCGAGTCGCGATATGGCGAATAAATTAATTATGCAATTAATAACGCTCCAAACCATGATTACTATTAATTAAATCCAAGTCGGCCCTTGCAGTCTCGTGAGTTGAAGAGTCAAAATATTAAAAGGAAATTCACGATGCAGCGAACAGTGAGAAAATTATTTAAGTTGCTAAGATTTGAAATTTTAAAATAAAACGAGATGCGTCCCATCCCGCGCATCGAGGTTTGTGCATTTCCCAAAGTACCTGCTACCCCGACTGCCTGTCAAGCCACCGAACATTGATGACATTAATGAAGAATTAGGGTAAATCCACGAATAAACAAGATCGGATTTACGCAATAAATTGTTTCTAATTGCGATTTGACAGACTTATTTCGAATAGTACAGAGTTTTCAAATATATACGGGAGTTTCATTTTATATTAAACATTTCTCATAAGCGCACAGAGCTCGCCTTTCTACGAGTGAACTAATTTCTGCATGTATACACAGGTCTATCACAGAAGAACGATAAAGCAAACTTCAGCGATGGCTCCACGAAAAGCTACGAAGGCGAATGTCGCGATTGCAGCGCAGGGTTCCGAAACTGTCTCTGATAATTCACCTCGGACTGGCGGCTCAGTACCTAGCTGGTCGTTCATTTCAGATATCCCGCAATCTGATTTGGTGAATTACTCAGACTCCGATGACAATGATAACGAAAAGGATGACCTGAACACTAAATACAAGATAGTTGTTCAGTCCGGAATGCACAGGGTTGCAACCAGGCCACGATTGTTGCCATATTATGACATGATCCGATGGGCGTTGGACCACATAGACCTGCCCACCAGAACTATCGTAAATGATCAACGGGCCATGGTCGGGGACTTTTAGACCAGAGCATATCCAAACTATGTATAAGCTCCCAGCAACATCTGAATACACATATGACGCTGAATTCCTGGAGGGATTCAAAAAGAAGGAATGCACTGAGTTTGACAAAACCATGCCCGGATTGATAAAAGATTGGGTTTCGCGCTCTGCGAAATTCAGAGAAAATGACTAGGGCATCTATTCAATTGCTTCGCTGGAGCCACAGTATATGTATGTGGCGATGATGATGTGCCGACTGTTTGGAAAGGAAGATACAACGCATTTCTGCGTTACCTGGGTACCTCTCATATTTCGGGTAGCAGAAGGTTGCTCATTTAATTGGGCAAAGATACTCTCGGACAGTATTTTCAACCGGGTCACCGAATACCGAGAGCATAAATAAAGTGGAAGACCATCCTCTTTTTTCATGTCTGCGTATATCATGGACGCGATATGTTCTATGACCCCATTCCCTTTGATGAACTGGGCTTGGAGTCCAGCCCAAGAAAAGCCTGTACACGAGTATCACGACAAACTGTGGGAAGATAAAGCAAACAAATTTATTTATGAAGTTTTCAACTGGGTGATGGTGCCCCTGCACATCGCCATTTTTGGTCGTTCGCCACCTCGCATCTCTGATAGCATTGCTGCAAATATGAGTGGTATCATGGACTGGTACATAGAAGCAGAGTTTTCCTACTTCAGAGTGTTCAGAGCTGTTGTTCCCCATCTTGCACTACCATTGTTCATCCCCGACAAGCTGGCATGTAGCGAGATTGCCAGACAAATAGTGATCGGCGGAGTAAGTAAAGAGCTCAAAGCATCATCGAAGAAGGTATGGCCATTTTTCCCCGTTCGACTAAATTCTTATTCTTTATTGGATTTTGGACATGCTAAAGCTGAGGCTGCAACCTTAGAAGACTTGAGTTTGGTCTCTATTGAGTATGAAAAGCATGATCCTCAAAAAATTGTAAGCACCCATTTGTCAAATTGTGGATTGAAGAAGTTTGAACACGAGTGTTCACCCTCGGATGATGTTTTCCAAGGGGCAAGGTCCTATGGGGAAGTGCTAGTTCGGATCAGATCTTTAGCACCCAAGGACATGGCCTCTGTTTTAAAGTTTCATGAGCATAGAAAAAGATGTCTCCCCATTGTGCTGGGAGGTTTGGGTCTTTCCGAGGAAAAAGGGAAGGATGCTGAAGGTTCCGAAGAGAAAATTCCTAACCCCGAAAAACACCAGGAAGGGGGGTCTGGGAAGAATCCCGAAGCAAAGGAAGAGACCGAAGATCCATCCAAGGAACATAGTCCAGAGATGGAAGTTAAGAACACAAACCCGCTAGAAACCCAGAATCTCGAAGAGACGAAGACCTCGGATCCTCCGAAGGAGCAGGACTCAGTCGTCACACCAGGAAAGGCAGCGAAACAGATCGGGGAACCCATTACTTCTGTCACCCCCTTGCAGTCAATGCAAGGGAATATAGAAGAGGGATGGATTTTTGGTGAGGAGATAATGCCTATCAGAGCGGAAGAGGTTCCCCCAAATGAGTTCTTTTTTGACAAAAAGAGGAAAGCAGTTGTGAAAAGGGAGTTCTACCAGGATGAAGGATCAACAGCTAAAAAATTCAAATTGATGACAGATGGAAAGAATAAAAAGAGTAAGGAATTCACCACAGAGATCGCAGGGACGCTAGGAGCGTATGTGTCGGCAAATCAATTCTCGGTCGGGATGTTGAAAAATCAGCTCAAAAGAAAGAATCGCTTGATCAAGACACTCAAAGCCCGAGTAGCTTCGGCCTCAGAAAGCGCTAAGAGTTAGGCGAGTGGAGAAATAGAACTAGCCCAATTGGATGATCAAAAGGAAATTGAAGTCCTCAAAACCAAGTTGGAACAAGCGAATTCAGTGATCTGAGATGGTCGGATACAGGCAAGTCAGCAGAGGAGTATGATCACAGGGTTACAGGCTCAGTTAGAGGTTGCTGAAAGCAAAATGATCGACGTCGAGGGGTTCAAATATCGAGCGATTGATATCAGAGGCAGGATCTCTTCTGTACAACAAAGTCTGTTAGACAAAGTGGGGGTGATCCGAGAATATTGCGTGTTAATGCATCATATTTCAGAAAATATGACTGTCAAAGAAAGGAATGCAGAGGCTGCTCGGGTCGCTTTTCAAGAGGCAGTGATAGATACCAACAACAGGTTTTCGACAGATTCTCCAGGACTCACCATTGCTGAACAAACAAGAGGTAATATTCTGTTAAAGGATTGGGAACATAATATTACCTTAAGCAAGGAACAGACTCAAAAAGTAACCAATTCACTACAAGAAGCCTTCAATGCCATAGATGGCGAGATGCTAGGAATGGAGAATGGAGGTGACTCAGAGACGCTAACGAAAATGAATGTAGATCAGATCTCCCTCGATCTAAAGGAGAAGAATGAAAGAGATTCGGCGAATATCTCTAAGATGGACAGGGTAGATATGGCTCAAGTTGATAAACATTTGATTCAACCAAGCACACAACTCAACGCTCTTCACATCATTGACGCACAAATAGGTGATAAACTTCCACAGTTGGCTTGAGAGTGCTATTTCACCGAGGCCAGCTGTCAAGCAGAGCCTTCACAGCTTGTATCCCAGTTCGTGGACAAATGTATCATATGTACCAAATCCACGCAAAGACAAGCACCTGACACCTTTTGAAAATAGAGTATAAGAGATGGAGTGATTTCTCTCCTCACAGCTGCCAAGCGGAACCTTCACAGCTTGTATCCAGTTTATGGACAAATGTATCATATGCACCGAATCACGTAAAGGCAAGCACCTGACACTTTTTGAAAATAGAGTAGGAGAGGGAAAATTTGTATAAATAGATCACAAAAAGAAGATATCATGGTTGGACCTTTTTGGTACTGATGGTAATAGAGTTTTGGCATTAAGAAGTTAATACAAGCAAATTTGAAGATTCCTGATTCCGTCCCGACTGTATTACAAGTTTGTTGTCTTTATGTTTCATGTTTCATTTTATTCCACTTCTCATAATTGATGTGTATCGCTATACTTTAGTACGACCACTACTATAGCGAAGGAATTTCACCTTTCTGTAATTGGTTATTGTCTTTCCTCTGCACCAGCTATCAGCGGGTGTAAGACCAATTTGCATTTACAGAATTATATGTTTATTTACACTGTGTCGGTTATTTCCATACTTATATCTTATTCTGTGTATGTGTGATGTTTTTCTATTAACAGGAACCTTACGTATCTGCAGCTTAATGTTTTTCTTTCATCCTCATCTTTTTATTAAAAATAATACTGTTACGGGAAAGGGCCTTCTGTTTACATTTCTATTTTATTCTTAAAGTTAAAATTTCTCTTTCTTAATACCAATTTGAAACAACGTTAAAATCTCTCCTTAAATCGTTTCCATACTGGTACTGTTCCTCAAAATACTGTCCCTGCAGCAACTCAACCTAATATTCAACCCAAACTCTCTAATCAAACTCATATCGCTTTAAATCTCTTTGATACAATCCTTAAAACTGCTAACACCCGGGAGGAATTAGAACGTTCATGGGCAGCCATTGAACAAGATATTACTACCCAGGAATAGTTGGAAGCTAGACAACAAGAACGTAGAAATCCTCATTAGTCTCCAATACCGAAGGTTAGTGTAATCTTTTATCAACCTTTATCATACGTTTGGATGCCTTGACATTGTACTTTAAGCCTTAAGTACAGACTCAGGAACAACAGGAGGCCATAGACTTGATCCCATATTGCTATAAGATTCCTTGTGTAGATTTTAACATTGTACAATTAATTACTGCAAACTTATTCTTAATAAAAACAAAAAGGATACAAATGGAACACACAGACATTACAATCTAGGGAAACAATGCCCATAGATATTCTACACCAAGAGAACTTTTTAATGCTCATATATTTTGTTAATGAATCTGCAACATTCTCCAAACTGTCTGCCTTCATCAACAACACCTTCTTGTCTTCAACCATGTCTCTCACAAAGTGATACTAGACATCAATATGCTTTTTTGTTGAATGATAAGTTGGGTTCTTCGCCATGATGATTTCACTCTAACTATCACAATCTATCCTTACAGCTAGTTGTACCAACCCACCACCTGAATACAATCTCTATAAACATACTTCTGTTAGAATATAATGGATGTGCTCGTTTAACCATATGCAATATCACTATTGTCACCCAACCATAGGCCGAAGCCACCCCAAGCACCTTAACCTTGACAGAGAATCATTCTGGAAGTAAACCCTAGGCTAGATAGCCAAACAAGATAGCACACCTCTCTCTCCAAGGATAACACACCAAACAAGAGCTTATCAAAGAGTCCAAACCATAACCAAGAGATAGTCCAAGCCAAAACCGAAATCTGCTAGCGCAGCTGCAACGACAACTATCCTCTAGACTTGCGCACAAACTAGCCAACTGCAGTGCGCACAAGTGTTGCTTCTGCAGTTCTAAGAATGCTTGCTAGATTGAAGACTGGCCTCCTGTATTTATACTAAAACTGGAAAAATGTCTTGGCCAACTTCTCTTTCTGGGTGCCTATTTACTTAGTATATAATATTTCCTTTAGCTGACTTCTTCTCTTGGAGGCTAATAACCTAATACAAGTTATCCTCTTGAGCTGACTTGTCTTCTAGGGTTATTAGCCAACTAATTAAGGTTTCTTATTTCTTCCCAAAATATTCTATTCTCATCAGGTTTACATGTGGAGGTAAATACCTCCTACAACTACCATAATATCAACACTCCCTCCTCGCTAGGGATATATTGAAGGTAATGGTCTTGAGAACAAACATACCATTCACCCGATAGCATCAACATAGTCGTATAGACTATCTCATGATTAGATCATGAGCACTGTCATCACTATCAGTGTCATCAACTGCATCATCTCTCGAAACCATACTCCATTTGAGTAATTAGACATGATGCTGGATAAGTTACTCACTCCACAGAGTGACATAAGAGCCATTCTTCTAATCCGAACATATTTCCTAAATGTCCTGAACCATTTTCCGTCTGGGAAATCTCTGTCCATTGATCATCCATCTAGCTGATAATCATTTCCAAAACTACTCATAGTATTCAAGGAAATCAGAACAATGTCATTCAATAGAACATAACTATGTCTATCCATAGTAGTACACAACTACAATCCAGTGGTACACTGCCACACCAAGTAGCACATAGATACTTGATCAGTGACATATAGTCACAATCAGTGGAACAAATCCACCACAATAGTATACATCTACCGTCCAGAGATATATAGTCTCCATAACAATCATATCATAAACCTGCATAGAAAACATTGTTATGATATAAACTAAATCATCTGGGGCATTCTTCCACTCACATCTGTGAGATCTGGAAAAGTATCTGCCCTCATAAGGTAAAACATCAATGATGAGCTATCTAGACTATTCTTCTCAAGAAAGGAAGAATAACTGTCTTGATTTCTGAGCCTGGACCATTCACCTATCCAGGCCATTCCTCCGGCACTAAACAAAGTGCAACCTGGAGAGAATGAATCTGCCCTAGGGAATGTCTGTCCCTAATTGTTGAACCTGGACTATTCACCTATCTGGGCCATTCCTTTAGCACTAAGAAAAGTGCAACCCAGAGAGAATGAATCTGCCCTAGGGAATGCATGTCCGGACCTTTTCCAAAGGAAATGACTGTCCTGCAACAACCTCCAAAACATACCATTCTTTGAAACTACTCACAATTGTGAGCTTCGAAAGAATTACCGTCCGACGAGGTAGACCAGTCTTCTTGACCACTACTGAGAGTGACCGTCAAGAAGATAGATTGTCTTAGACCATTCTCCATGTTAACCACAAGGAGAATCACTGTCTATGGTACATCAAAAATCCATCGAACCATTTTCAATACGAAAATGACCATTCGATCTGGACCATTTTTCGAACTGGAAAATGCGTGTCCGTCAGAAATCTCAAACCTCTTTTTGAACTGGAAAGGAACTGCTCATCCTGGACCATTTTTTGAACTAAAAAATGACTATCCATAAATCAATAACACATCAGTGCTCCCTCCCAACCTGGGATTCATCTCTTCCTTTTTCAATAAGGAAGTCGTCTCCATGAATTCCAGCTTGAGTACACAAACTCTTTCATCTTGGAAAGAGGCTTTACCAAAATGTCTGCTTATCTGCTCATCCGTGGAGATATATATTTGAGAAACACTTTCTCTTTTCTGGACTTCATCACGGAGAGTGTAATACTTGATCTCAATGTACTTTGGTCTTTCTGGAGCACTGGTATTCTATGAAGTCTTCATATAGCTCTGGTCAATGTAGTATATCATTGTTGGATTCATCTTTTGTTTCCTGCTAGCTAAGGGCTCAAACTGGAATATATCTATGAGAGTTTTTTTATGGATTAGCAATCCATCATCCTAGATTTCTGAGAAACCATTCTGATACAATTGTTATAGAAATATTTTCACCACGCTTCTGCTGTGTATTGAAGGCTCTGCACCAAGTTGTTTGAATCCATACAAGATCTTCTTCCATCTGCATACAAGGGTCTCTTTCTGGTATACCTCAAATACTTTGAGGTTTCTCTACATGTAAACTCCAACCTATCGATATTGCGGACGATATACTAGCTCATGTAGAGGTATGTCTGGTTTACAAGCAATAAGTATTGCGGACGATATACTGGCTCATGTAGAGGTATGTCTAGTTTACAAACAATCATCATAGTATTCTCCCTCCATCTGGGAGAACCTCTAGTTCTTGATCTTGCAATTCTTTCATTCATAAGTATTCCAGGCACTGTTCTTCATCACAACTTTTAGTTCCTATGCATGATTTCTTTTAGTGAGTTCATATCAGGCTGGTAGTCTTGTGATTCACGATACACTGACTGGTTGTTTTGTCTTTTATTTCTCTCTTGGAATCTTCATGTTCTTCCTCATGTTTCTCTTTAGCTCTTGATTTCATGGAGTTTTTTATAGATTCCATGATTCGAATATTCCAACTTCTTTATTTCATCATAGGATCATGGATGTGAATGGACAACCATGGATTACTTTAAGGATTCTTTTAGAAGAAGACTTCTTCTGAAGTCACACTGAACACGTGTTTTTTTTCATGGTTGCTACCATGGATATATACTTCATCATATTCAATGGATCATATAATTTAGGATTAGATACCTCATAATCCTTGCTTCATGCATGAATGCATGTTCTTATTTTGATAATATAATCGGTTCCCTCCATCTAGGAGAGTCCACACTTCCGTCTGCATCCTTATTTCCTTTTGCAAAGTGTCACAAATATTTTTTCAATTTCCTCTTGATCGCTGACTTCTTTCTGTCTTTACTTCTTCTAGGTTTCTTCAAGATTGATTCTGATAATAACTTCCACATGAATTATTACCAGGGGTTGTTGATGTACTTCATCCTTTCATGTGTATTTTTTGACTTGTAGCAATCCTTATCTTGTTGTTCTTCCATAAGTATAGTTTCTCTTTGAGCATATTATCTTCTAAGAAATAGATATGCAAGATATGTACAGAAAACATGGTATGTACAAGAACTATGAAGAGTGTTGTTTACCTTGTCTTAGAAGAAGAAGTCTATTTCATCCTACTTAATCTTCTTTGAAGGTTCCTTTTCTTCGGAAACTGATGCTTCATGTGTCTCCTTCCTTTTCTTCGTCTCGGGACAATGATTCTTGTAGTGACCATACTTTCAACAGTTGAAGAATTGTATTTATGACATATCTTTCTCTTGATTTGGCTTCTTCCTTGAACCAAACTTCCTTTTTTTCCTGAAGTTCTTGAATCTTGCTATGAAGGCTTGATCATCGTATTTCTTTTGAGGTTTCTCTTTTGCACTAACACTTGATTCTTCTTATGCACATCAAGTCCAAAGTTCTTCAAATGTGGGATACTCCTTCCTTGTGTTCATGCTTGCGGTGAATGCATCCCATGTCTTGGGAAGACCATTGAGTACTATATTTACCAATTCCTTCTTTGAAATGATCTCTTCAATGGCTTGTAGTTGATCTCTCAACTAAGAGATTATCACAAAGTATGATGTTATGCTATCATCATCATTCATCTTCATGTCATGGAGCTCATTCTTCAGACTCATTACTTATCCAATGTTTCTAACTAAGAAGAGGTTTGTTAGGGCATCATACATCTTCTTAGATGAGTTAAGATGGAAGATGGAGGGTGTCAAGTAGTATTTTATAGAGTCCACTATGATACTCATGGAATTTATGTCAGTGTCTTTTAACTTCTCCATAACTACAACATTTTGCGGTTCCTTCTCTTTTCCTTCTTCAAACTCTGGTTCCACGATCTTTCCTTTCATGATATCCATCAATTTATTCTTGGAAAGGATGAGGTCAATCCTTGTCTTCCACACTCTGAAGTTAGAAGCCCCATCTAACTTGTTTTCTAACTTCATAGAGTAAGTCATGGTTTCCTTGACTTGGTCAACCCTAGATTTGACTAAAAACTCAAACTTCACGTCTTAGCTTGCTAAGAGTACCAGGAGATGTGCTAGGTTAGGGTGCACTAGTCTATCTAGAAATTAGGTCAATCCCTTCACTTAAGGTGCCTCAACGAGAGGATTAGGGTTTATGCAACTTCACCTACTAGTAACCCTAATGACATTGCTTTAGTAACTGCTTCTGCTAGAAACCCTAGTGACAGTTCTTCAACGAGTTTAGTATCCTTCTGGCTATGCTCCTTTCCAGTGGTTAGACTGAGTGAAGGAAGTTTGGGCTCATAACCTGTTAGAATATAATGGATGTTCTCGTTTAACCATATACAATATCACTATTGTTACCCAACCATAGGCTGAAGCCACCCCCGAGCACCTTAACCTTGATACATAATCATTTCGGAAGTAAACCCTAGGCTAGATAACCAAACAAGATAGCGCACATCTCTCTCCAAGGATAGTGCAACAAACAAGAGCTGATCATATAGTCCAAACCATAACCAAGAGATAGTCCAAGCCAAAATTGAAATCTACTAGCTGCAGCAGCTACAATGACAACTCTCCTCCAGACTTGCACACAAACTAGTCAACTGCACTGCGCACAAGTGTTTCTTCTGCAGTTCTGAGAATGCCTGCCATAATGAAGACTGGCCTCCTGTATTTATACTAAAACTGGAAAACTGCCTGGGCCAACTTCTCTTTCTGTGTGGCTATTTACTTAGTATACAATATTTCCTTTAGCCAACTTCTTCTCTTGGAGGCTAATAACCTAATACAAGTTATCCTCTTGAGCTGACTTGTCTTCTAGGGTTATTAGCCAACTAATTAGGGTTTCTTCTTGCTTCCCAAAATATTCTATTCTCGTCAGGTTTACACGTGGAGGTAAATACCTCCCGCAGCTACTATAATATCAGCAAATTCTTCCTTGCTTGCATGAGTGGATGACATGTATTAAACTTCTGTAGTTGAGAGTGCCACTACAGACTGTCTTTTGCTCATCCAATTGATTACTCCTCCAAATAGGTTAAACACATACCTTCTTGTAGATATTCTATGATCCAACTCTCTAGCCCAATCTGCATCCACAAATCCATGTATGTCCAACACTTTGTCCAATCTTGGTCTTCCTTGGTAGCACACTCCATAATTGGTAGTGGCATGAAAATACCTGAAAACCTTGTTTACTATTGTCCAATGCTCCTTCTCTAGTTTTTACATACACCTGCTCAAAACTCCCACTGCATGTGAAATGTCTGGTCTAGTTGAAACCATTACGTACATCAAACTACTAACCACACTCACATATGGAACACGTGGCATGTCCTATTCCTCTTCTTGTGTCTTGGGACACTGATCCACATATAAATTCACACCTATAGGAATATGAAACTTGACGGGTTTACATTACTACATAATAAACCTATCCAATATTGTCTGGACGTAGTTCCTCTGATTTAACCAAATTTTCCGGTTTGCTCTATCTCTTTTAATTTCCATACCCAAAATTAAATTTGCAGCACCAAGATCCTTCATGTCAAATTTAGAGGACAACTAGGTTTTCACATCCTGGATAATCTCCTTGTTGTTTCCTATCAACAACATATCATCCACATACAAGACCAAATAAATAAGATGATCACTAATTAATTTGAAACACAGACAATGAACTTCTTTGCTCCTTGTGAAGCCAAGTTGCAACATATAAGTGTTATAGCATAATTTGACACCACATATGATTATGATGACTCATTGGCCTCATCTACATCACTTTTCCTGCTTACAAGACCAAAATCCCCCTTTTTCCTCCCTAAAAATACTTAAAAAAACCCCATATTCCTTGATGTGCGCAACTTTCCTTCAAGCATCTTGCATACATACAACCCTTGCTAATTAGAAACCCACGTACATGTTAATTTGGATCAAAAAAATAATAAATCCTGACATTTCGAGTGGAGATGATGGGTTCCTCAAGTTCTTGACCTCCTATAGCCCATCCATAACTACTCCAACTATAAAAAAGGAGTATAAATTGGATCCTTGGGGTGGAGGACAAACATAATAGAGAAATGCATCCTTATGCTTGTTATGGGAAAAATGCTCACATGGATCTCATTGAGTGGATCAATAAGATCTCCCTAGCATAATCCTAGATATCCTAGACATGAGGGGGTAGACTTCTAAGGGGTTTCCTAGATCTAGATTCAAATATATAGATTCCTTGCAATCCTATAGAAATGAGAAGATCCACATACCTTTCAAGAGGTGGTCCTTCATATCTCTTGGTTGGTATAGTCCTAGAGTTCCAGCTCCAATCTTGAAAACCCGCTCCCTATATACAAAAGGCACACAAGAACCTCTCTACTTTCCAATTTAGGATTAGCATATTAGATCTAACCAAATTTCAATTAGATCTATAACAATATGAATCAGATCCAACATTTTCTATTCAACTACAAACAATTATAGGAGAAAACCACAAGATCAATTAATGTAAATGGAAACTTACATCATAGTTGCATACCTTGATTGTTGATATAGGCTCCTTCAATATCCTTGCTCCTTGCTCTTCCTTACAACTCCTTGGTCATGTGAGGCTCCAATGACTTCTGGCCGAATAGTTTTGTAGTTTAGCAACATAACCTTGTTATTGAATTCTTTCATGTTGTCCAAGGCTTTCCTTTGTTATATATCTCTTGGAGGAGGCTTGGGAGAGGCTTCTATATCTTCTATAGGCCACTATAAACTTGAATGATGTCAATTCCTAGGATATTACCACTAATATCCAACTCATCTCTCGCCCCTCACCTCATAACTCCTCTTTTCTAGATGTTTGACAGTGATTCGCTTGTTGATCTACTATTGTCTTGCGAGGCCTTGCTTGTTGCATGCTAGGTGTCATGCGAGGCCCTCCAAAAATGATCTAGAAATGTTCAAACCTTAGGAAAAAGTTGCATTAAAGTTTCTATCCACTAGTTGCTTCTTCTCTGACCTGTAGGGTGGAGATTAAGGATATAACAGATGCCCCTTAATGTGTGAGGTCAAGAAAGGAGTGGATGGCTGAAATAAATTACAATAATGTGCATCTAAGGCAACACAAGGAGAGAGAAACAGAGGTTCAGTAGACCAAAGAAGACCTGCAATCAAAATCCAAGGATGAGTATATATAGACCAATCCCCTAGGTAGACATACTTAGACTCAGAATGAGCATGGATACCAAACAATACACTATTGATCCATGAAATGAAATGGTAGACCATGACCATGAAAGAATACATAGTGGATCCATGTCATCAATAAGACCATAGCCAAGAGACAATACAGTGTGGATCTATGTCATGACTCAATCATAGCCACCATTATATATGATGTGGATCTATGTCAAGAACATAATCATAACCACCAAAAGATACAATGTGGATCTATGATACAACATATAGATTTCAGGAAGAAAAATATCACTGAGGAGAGTTACCCCAAGGTATTCATATACAAGTGACATACTCCAACGTAACTTGGGAGGGGATGTTATAAAAGAAGGATATGTCCCCAACCCAAGGTATTTGTCCCAAACCATGATGGTACAAATATAAATCATCCAAATAGATGAGTTGATGTCGATCATGGTAGAAACCGTATGATTACCAGTCATTGATGTATACCGTTAACAGATGTGAGGGGACCCACTGATGATGAATATGGACTCCAAGGTACCTAGTTCAATATAGTGAGTGTGAATAGATGATATGATGTTGAACACTCATAGAATCAATCGATTGAGAGTCAATGGTGAAAACCCATTGTTGATCACGAGGAGGCCTACCACTGAGGACTGCAAGCTCCAAGGTACTAGTTGGTTTCTATATCCCTCTCCTATATAATTATCTAAAGTCTATAGGAATAGATCCATCGAAGGAGGACCTTGATGTATCCCTCATCAATTGACACGAAAAATACACCGAGAGATGATGTGAAGAGTGGGTATCACAAAGTACAACTATCATAGGTATGGATGACTCCGAAAGTCAACAAAATAGCAGATGGACAAATTAGGATGGAACTTCCCTTGAATATATAGCATGACACTATGGTGACTTGGAATCAATACAGAAGAGATGAATGAATATAGTACAACAACACAGGAGGCATTGAAGCACTCTTCGTGATAACCAGCCGGAGGAGTATCTCTAACTCATATTAATGGGACGGATCCTAGGAAAGATAAAACCCAATTGAATGATGAGGACTCAAACATGTGCCATGTTCAAGGGTGACTCGAATAACATTGCCATGTTGAGAATATACCAATGGTGAAAAACCTCCACTCTTTTTTTATTTTTATTTTTCTATTTTCCCCCTCCTTCATGGTTTAGCGAGCACAAAAGAATGACACAAGTATGTTTGGTCTCCTTCACGGTTTAATGAGAATGAAATATTTACCTAAGTAATATTGATGTTATTTTTCATAAATTTAGTCCCCCAAGCCTGAAAAAGTATAAAAAAATACAAGGGACAACTCTTCTAGCCTAGGTGGACTAGAGTATTCCTTTTTCATAGGTAGTCCATCTGATCTGAAACAAGGGTTAAAATTACACTGAATAAACGTCATTTCAAACCATTTAACGAGTGTGAAAGAAACAAATCTCACTCGAAAATATTTTCATGTTTAAATATTCTGAAAAGAGCTTAAATAAGACTCATTGGGAGAGAATGAGTGGCTTAACAAAATGCTCCTATGTTCCAACCATGTGGAACCAACCTAAGAAATGAAGAATGCAAATGGTACTGGAAATTGAGGTCCACTCTTAGCAATTGTTCTCTCCTTGGGTGTGTAGATGCAAAGTGGAGGCCAAATAATCCAAGAGGTGTATGGTCAAATCTACTGCATAGTGGTAAGTGGGATATGGAGAAACAACAGTGAAATGATGGGAGGCATGATACGAGCAACAAATGCATATGCGACTATGAAGCAAAATATTTTTTTTTTGGGAACCCCCACAGGATATGGCTAGAATATAGACGAAGAGAGGAAAATGAGGCTCAATATTCAAGCATGGCGGGGTTGAAAGAGGGCTCCCAGGCCTACGGGAAAATGCACCATGGGCACCAGATGGAAATCTAGGTGCTAACTAGGGTGCCCATGAAGGGTAGGCACTACCAAAATATTTACGATGTGTAGAAGGAGTGGCTAATGTTGCAACCTCATGAGTTTGAACCTAAGGCATATGCTAGCAGTATGGGTGGTTAATAATGAAAGGTGAGAAATATAGGGAAAAACCTATCCCTATATGCTAGTTTAGGAACACATACCTCAAATTCGATGGAAGTTGTCATCTTCATAAAAAATAAATCCCTAGAATCCTGTCAACACATGTAAACTAGATTCCAAGGTCAAAACACATAACGAAATATAAAAAAAGGAAAATATTTTTGTATTTTTTTAGATATGATAAATGCAAAAAAAAGCACACTCACGCAACATGCCTATGTACAAGGAACTATAAATTTTGATACTTTATGCAAAGAGAGCCTGTGGCTAGGATCGGGCCAAGGATATTTTTCATAATCAATGAACTCATGAGCCAATGTTAGCATCATATGGCTCACCACGCTGGGGCCATGCCACCTGAGATTGAATTTCCTTATACAAAGATACTCATTGTGAGTAGTCTTGCAAGCTGGGGAAGATCCATGATATGCTCCATCAATATGTAAAGGGGGTATGAAATTTGAATCTTCGATGGAAGGGGAAGAAGATAATTCGGTGGCAAGTTATGAAAAAGATAACCAAGGAAGAAAAGGGTCAAGACTAGGGGTTTCATTAGATTTCCTAGTAAATTCCCCCAGCCTCGGATCAAGACCTATCATGTAAAATCTCATCAGTTCCAAAAAAGGGAGGATGGATTCTCAATGATTCTCACCTTCCCTAGGCTTATCGATGGAAGCCATGACTTCTAGGATGGTCTCTTCTAAAGGAAACTCAAAAGGGGGTATGAAATTTGAATCTTCGATGGAAGGGGAAGAAGATAATTCGGTGGCAAGTTATGAAAAAGATAACCAAGGAAGAAAAGGGTCAAGACTAGGGGTTTCATTAGATTTCCTAGTAAATGCCCCCAGTCTCGGATCAAGACCTATCATGTCAAATCTCATCAGTTCCAAAAAAGGGAGGATGGATTCTTGATGATTCTCACCTTCCCTAGGCTTATCGATGGAAGACATGACTTCTAGGATGGCCTCTTCTAAAGGAAACTCAAAATATAGGATGTCATCTAAACTTAGTGAGTCAATAACCTGTTCGGGTGGAGTAGGTTGATCACATTCCATATGAGGATAGAGGTGTTGAATATCATCATCAGATGCTTATGGGATTGCCTAATCAATGACATCAATCACTATGAGTGGCATGGTTTCTCCATATGATTCAACATCCTCGGAACGAGGTACCACCCAAGGATCAATAGACCTAAGGGATCCATTGGTAACTAAAGGAATCATATTAATAGTAGAAATGGTTGTAGTGGGAGATGGTGGGGGAAGGGGAAATATACCCATAAGTGAAGGATATTTGAACATCTCCGCACCAACATTCAGAGAAGATTGAGTGGTATCACCAACAAAGGGTACATTAGACACCGCATTAGATCCAAGTTCTCAGGTACAAAACACACACTGATCGATGATAACAACTTTCCCTTGGTGAGGGCGGCGTAGGGCTGTAAATATCAATGAGACAACTACAATAATCTCATAGAACCAAGTACACTCGATTAATAGATTGTACTCAAGTGGTGCATCGATGACCTCCACAGCGACGAAGATAGTATTACCACATAAATCAATGGTGATAATTTCATATGGTTAGAAGATATATCCATAGAAGGATTTTAAAAGTGTAGTAGAAGTATCAATATTGGGAGAGTGAAGGGATTTCCAGCAAGAAATCGACATGATGCAAGTCAAGGCTCCTTCATCCACCATTGTATGGTAGATGTTTCTCCCTAACGTTCGCACTATGATTTGAAAATCAAGCTGATGGGAGAGACGATGATTAACTTGGGTAGTTTCAAAGGTAATTAATCTCAACTTCAAGGGATCAACCCCACCTATGGTCGATAGCAAGGCTTTTCGCTACGTGGGGCAGATTTTGAAAACTTCAAGCACTGACATGGCACAAGGTGCCTCGGCTAAATATTCCACAATAGTGTAGTTTTGGGTAGCCCGCATGTTGGGGTTATGTGTCGTACACCAAATAATTCCCTTTAGGGGGCGAAGCAATGCATCAAGAAATGAATTATTTATCTAGAGAGGGCCACTAATTTTAGATGAAGATTCCACTTCAGAGGAAGCATTGGAAGGCTCATGAATGTTGTAGTTTTTTTATTGTGTCTGTGATTTGACCATGTGGTCACACATATAAATAGGAGCATTCGATGGAGACCCCTCGTGGTGAGGAGTAACTACAATGCCCCCAATTGGAGGGGTAGCATTTGAAGCAACCATGTTTTGAGGTTGAGAGGGGAAAGGATGAGTTAAGATGACAAGATTGTGAGGAGTCTGTTGTTGTGCTAGGAATGTGTGGACCTCATCCTTCTGTGGGAACTGGTGGGTAGGGTGGTCATCTCCAAAAATCATGTAAGAAAAATGACTCTTCCTCTTTTCTTTAGTGCCTCCTTCCTGGGAAGTTTGGGTAGTGGTAATCCCTTGCTCATTAGCGATATTTTTCTTCTTGTTTCTCTTTTTCTTGCCACCAGGTTGATGAGGATTCTTCAATTGCATGGATTGCACTGAATTCACCTCGGATATTTGATTAGGGACCACAACAGTTTGAGCACTAGTGCCGATAGCTGACGATTGTGATTGAATAGACAATTGTCCTAGTTGATCAACTAGCTAGTTGAAAGGTGCATGGGAGATAGAACCGACCACACCATCGACGTGGGGTCCTGGGTGAGGTTGACGAGGATCAGTTGATGGGTGAGGAGAATTTGGAATGATATCATACAAGGTACCCGACTGAGAGTAAATAAAATCTAGATGTTGGGAACACAAAATATCTTTCTCCTAAGTGGTCGCCCCGACCATAGCTACACCCCGGGAAATGGGTGGTAAGAGGGACTTGGTGAAGCATTCCATTAGGATCTTGTCCAAAATATGAGTCTTAATCATTCTACTCCTTCGATGACACTCATGTATATGATCCGAAATATGGGTGGCATTGTTTTGATGCAGAGAAGTCAAGAGCTATGTTCCTATATCATACCGAATACACAATTGGTAATGGGTTAAAAATTCCATTTCCAAGTCGTTGAAGATTATAAAAGAACCTCCTTTCAGTTCAATATGCCATTTGGTAGAGAATCCAATTAGGGATCTCTGCAAAAGATGCAATTCACACTGTCATACATTAAATAATTGGACAAGCACCACAAATAGTATGTCATGATGTGTGTGGAGGGGTCTTCTTCTGACTTACCATAAAAATTCAAAATGTATGATGGGAGTTTTGATGACATCGTTGGCCATACGGGGTCATGGGAAATAGGTTCATTCATCAGATGTGACAAATATGGTAAGTTAAGCATTGCAAGAAATGGTAACAATGAGAATGATGACTAGGAGGGAGGTGAAGTCTCTGTTGTCCCAGATGGACCTTGCGGTTCCCTTATATTGGTGTTGCTGGAAGGTTGAGAAATGGTTGGAGTGTAAGTTCCCCTAGGGATGGTGGCACTCGCAGGAACATGACCACTCCCGCCACCAAAAATGATCCCAAGGGGATTTCTTCAGGGGGGGAAATGGACCCTCCAAGAAAAGGGTTCCCAATGCTAGTCTCGGGGAAGAAACCTCTAGGACTAGATGTATGGACAAAGGGAAGACTCTAATTTCCCCTTAGGGATGTTCCCCTAGGGAAAGGTGTGATAAACCATGGAAAAGTAAAACCTCCAGAAGTACTACTTCCCCCCAGGTTGATTAGGAACAACCCCAACACCACTAGGGGTACTTCATCCAAAAGATATACATACCTGTGATAAAACCGACCCGCTCATTGGATTGGTGAAAGTGGAATGGGATGCACTTCCCATGTTGAAACCAAAGTTCACCCCCCCACTAGAAAAGAATCCAGAAGTGGGAATGGAAGTATAAGGGAAGAGCGTCTGCATGCTATGTATACTAACAGATGGAGTTGATGATTGTTGGAGGCAGGCCAAAGAAGAAAGAAAGGCTATTTTTGGAAAGAAAGAATGCACAAGGGAAGCAACAATTGGAAGAAGGAGCAACACACACACATGAATGGAAGACCTCACAATGGTAAGGTTAGGGTTTTTTCAATACATTGTAATGGATGGTGAGCCAAAAACGTATAAATATAGATACCTAGGTCTCATAGAAGAAGGAGGTTGAGTATAATTAGAGAGAGAAGTGATGAAGGAGAGGATGATGAGTTGTAATATTTTGCTAGATGACCTAATTTTGTAAGATGTTGAGTTGGAGAGGAGTAAGGAGGGTAGATATTGAGGGTTAGATAACAAGATGAGGAGCCTGGTGCGATCTAGTCCACCTCATTATAAGATCTTATCCCGACTGAGAAGAGTTGTAAGGCGCAAGGCACCATAGTTTTGGAAAAACCATAATAAAAGAGCCCATAAGCCAGATATTTTTGGACGTATCCCAGGAGGGGGTGAACCATGGTAAAACCTATGTTACGTGATTGAATGCATGTGTTTATTTATTGTTTCAATAGTTTTTAATATGATGAATGAATAAGTTGGTTATATTTCATGCATAATCACAAATGATGGTTTAATGTGTGAATAAGTAGAAATAGAACCCTCATCATACACTTCACATATCTCCACTCAATCATGGGTTAAAAACGCATGAGTATTGCATCCACCCATTAAGACTATCTTGGGTGAGACTGCGGGGTGAACTCTATGCACCGCGTTTCCTTCTAGTTTACCAGGAGGGTCGATAGTTTTAGAGGCTTTGTTAGAACTTGAACAGACATGAACCCTGGGTCATTCAAGATAAATATATAAGCTCAAAGAAATAAATAAGTAACCAAAATATGGTTTCGTTGTCGAGATTAGAACAATAGAGGATTGAGTATATGGGATTTTTTGAAGGCCTATAAGATCTGCGAGAGGCCGCCCGAGAGAATACTGAAACAAACGAGGAGAAGGAGAAAAGAATGAATTGTTAGAAGGGGATGTTGAGACCATGGAATCCCACAAAGGAAGTGATCGAAATCTGGCTAAAGACAAAAGATTTGGAGTTTTCATAGAAATATAACAGAAACCCTAGAGTAACACCACACAAATATCTTGAGAAATATGTGTTTGCTGATTTACATGAAGTCTTTTTTGCTATGATTTTCCACGCTTATTGCAGCAGTGGATATTAAGGCTGAAGGATAACCACACAATGAATCGGATCCGATAGTTAGAGTGGAACCCAGTTCAAATCACATAGTTACAACAGGTAAAGGATAAACGAGATGCATTGGAATTGATATATGAGCAGGCCAAGCTCGAGACCGAAGAAGAGAGGGAACACGTGAACAGATTGGAACAAAAATGGCCAGAGATTATGAGAAGATTCCAAAGATCATGTAGAGGATCAGACTCACAACAACTGAGAAGATTGATCATATTGCGTAGGCACTTAATCAATATCAGCAGGAGATCGAGAATATCTGTGAGAAACTCACACCTACCACTCTACCGGAGGTAAGGAAGCAAAGGAAGTAGGAGCCAATAGAGAAACTACATGAGATAGAGTGACAGGTTAGTGCAGTAGCCGATTTGTTCGACAAAGCAACACAACTTTGGACAAAGATGGAAGAGGATCAACAGGTCCAAAAGTGGGACATGGAAGAAGAAAGGATCGACGCAACTATCCAATACCTAAAGCAGAGGCGGAAGACAATGTCTACCATAGAGTGCGTCAAAGGGGCGCAGGATATGAAGAAACTACAGGGAGAAATCACCACTGCGCATATGCAGAAAAAGGAGCGCCAGGATCAAATGGAACCACTTCAAGAACGAGTAATAGAAGCCATTGCACAAGAAGAGGAATCCAAGACATATATGGAATAGACCCAGGCAGAGTGCACAGGGTTGATCAATGATGAGATTGCAGTGCATATAGTAGATGCACTCAAGGAGAAGACCGCGTAGGCTCAGACGCAAGCAACAAATATTGGGGAAAAGTTCTAGGTGATCACCAGGGATATCGACGAAGCACACAAAAGTTAGGTGGCTCGGGATGAGCCATATGTCAGTGTTGGGGGCCTGTTGGAAGCAGTCCAAAGTGGAAAGAAAGGATATTTTGAGAAAAAAAGCATGCACGAGGGAAGCAACAACCGGAAGAAGGAGTAGCATGCACACATGCATGGAAGACCTAATGATGACAGATTTAGAGTTTTTGCAATAGATTGTAATGTATGGTGAGCCAAAAATGTATAAATATAGATACCTAGGTCTGATAGAAGAAGGAGGTTGAGTACAATTAGAGAGAGAAATGATGAAGGAGAGGATGATGAGTTGTAATATTTTGCTACATGACCTAATTTTTTAAGCTATTGAGCTGGATAGGAGTAAGGAGGGTATATCTTGAGGGTTAGTTCATAGGCTAAGGAGCTTGGTGCAATCTAGTCCGCCTCATAATAAGATCTCGACCCAACTGAGAAGAGTTGTAAGGCGCATGGTGTTGTAGTTTTGGAACTGCCATAATAAAAGAGCTGAGAAGCCATATCTTTGTCGAAGTAGCCTAGGAGGGGGTGAACCATGGTAAAACCTGTATTATGTGATTGAATGCATGTGTTTATTTATTATTTCAGTAGTTGTTAATATGCTGAATGAATGATTTGGTTATATTTCATGCATATTCACAAATGACAATTTAATGTGTGAATAAGTATAAATAGAACCCTCAGCATACATTTCATAGATCTCCACTCAATTCTGGGCTGCAAACGCATGAGTATTATAGCCACCCATTAAGACTATCTCCGATGAGACTGCGTGGTGCACTCTGTGCGCCGCATTGCCTTCTGGTTTACCATGAGGGCCGATAGTTTTAGAGGCTTTGTTGGAACCTGAATAGACATCAACCCTGGGTCATTCAAGATAAATATATAAACTCAGAGAAATAAATAAGTAACCAACATTGATACAAATGATGTCCCTCACATGGAGGAATAAAAAACAAAAGGTATGGACGGTGAAGGTCCAATGGAGCTAAGGGGTGGAAATGAGGAAATGAATGAGATTCCCCTAGATGAGTTGCCCCCAATCCCAATTGAGGATGAAATTACAGAATCAACTGCACTAGACGAAGCACTAGGTCTAGACATGGTAGGAGAATGACTGAATAACGAAAAAGGCTCACCAAAAATTTCCATCACTTGGACCAGTAAATGGTTGTCTGGTTCAGTTAAAGGTGGGTGGAGGACGTTCGTCAACCACTTCTACCTCAACTAAATTGGCTTCATCAAACCAAAAATATGACCCTTCAAAATCTTCGTCATGGATATGGTGTCGCTTCAAAGGTGGTTCCACCTCTGTAATAGGCTCTAGTCCTTGTAATCGACAGGACTATCACGATAGTTCAACCACGGTGAAAAGTCTATGTAACTAATAAAGAACAATTAAATTATGTCCGACCTAGACTTAGACTCAAAGAGAACATCCCTAATCAAATCTAGGCAACAAAAAGTAAACCAAATAGATCAGGGGCCTTCGGAAAACCAACCTGGTGGGGGAGATGAAGTCTCCACAAGATTGATTAGCGAAGGTGTGAGTAGAAGCTACGATGATCAACATGAACCAAACTTGACTGGTGCAAGCACCCTTTATTAATGCAAACACCCTCCAAGGGAACTAGGACTATGAACGAACGTCTACCCTAGTTACTACAGACACGTCCCACCTATAGTCACCTATGTGGATCCCTAGGAAAATCCACTAAGGTTACCACCTAACAATCAATGGTTGGGAAAACAATTGTAAGTCTGATCAGAAGTAAGAGCAGGGTAGCTAAGCCCGAAGCTCTGAAGGTGTGAATGAGAAAAACCCTCATATGCGTAATGATCGAAGCGATACTGCAAAAACCAAAAAAATAAGAAAGGGGTAATCTCCCTACTTTCCCCAATGCGACCTTGTTCTTGAATCCTATGTTAGAGGAGCTTTCCAACACATTGATTAAGAGAATGGATTTATAAAATCTTTAATGACTTCTAGGTTGAGTTTAATGGCCTTGGAGAGTTTACTCTCCAATCCTAATCCAAGGCCCTAAAACTATTTAATGTTGTTTTTCTATCAAAGAAAATGTTTAATAGATTTTAAATTAAGCGCTTCTTTTTAATGGTTGTTGCTTAGGTTCGGGTAATGGATGAAACTTTGTATGATGTGAGGATTCTTGACCCAACCAAGCAATGGAAATATGCAAATGATAAATATTTCAATTTGATGAAAGCTAGCTACGGGAGGGTATTTTTCCTTTTCTTTTCAATACTCAAATCAATCCTCAAACAAACCAATTAGACATAAAATATCCAAGATCAACAAACAATTTCGTCACACTCATAACACTAATGCTTCAAAAGTAGATTAAACATGGAAGATATTTTTTATTTTTTTTCCAATTTGCAATATAGGAAAATCTTGACCTTAACAAGAAATACTAATGCAAAGAAGAACAAAACAAAACAACAAGCAAAGGGTAGGGTGAAATTGGTAGTGATGCCCCCTGACACACTCTAATGCCTACATGGGATCTCAACCAAAAAATCACAAGGAAGGGATCTTAACAATGTAAAACCAAATTGCAAAAGGAAACTAAACCAAATGCAATGATCAATCACCCAAAAATACAATTTCAGACCCCAAAGTTCACAAATGCAATTATGAAAAAAGGTTCTAAAATGCCTCACAAGGGATGATCACAATAAGTTATATAAAAATATGAATCAGATCCAACATTTTCTATTCAACTGCAAACAATTATAGGAGAAAACCACAAGATCTATTAATGTAAATGGAAACTTACATCACAATTGCATACCTTGATTGTTGATATAGGCTCCTTCAATATCCTTCCTTCTTTATCTTCCTTACAAATCCTTGGTAATGCTAGGATCCAATGACTTTTGGCTAGATAGTTTTGTAGTTTAGTAGCATAACCTTGCTATTGAATTCTTTCCTGCTGTCCAATGCTTTCCATTGTTATATATCTCTTGGAGGAGGCTTGGGAGAGGCTTCTAGATCTTCTATAGGACACTAGAAACTCAAATGATGTTAGTTACTAGGATATTACCACTAATATCCAACTCATGTGTTGCCCCTCACCTCGTAACTCCTCTTTTCTAGAAGTTTGAAAATGCCTCACTTGTTGATCCACTATTGTCTAGCGAGGGCTCACTTGTTTCATGCTAGGTGTCATGCGAGGCACTCAAAAACTAGTCTGGAAAGGGTCAAACCTAAAGGCCAAATTTTCATTAAGGCTTATATCTACTAGTGGCTTCTTCTATGACCTATAGGGTGGATATTAAGGTATAACAATGATGAAATTTTCATTATAATCCCGCAAGTCCCCTTTTCCCTTTGCATCAGAGATTGTCCTTCCCATGTGAAAACCATTGTTTTTAATAGTTGTATTCTCCCTATCTTTTTAGGAAGAAAGACTTTACCTTCCTTGGAATTGTTTGAGCACAAAGTATTGGAGGTATTGTTTATCAGCTCTAGCCTTGGGTGGAGGAACTTGGATCCCATTTCCAGGATCATGTCGAAGCGGTTATAGGTTGTAGTATCCTTTTATGTTGTTCATAATAAAATATCTCTCGTTCTCATCTAGTTTCATTTATTAATTCATGTTTTTGACAGATTATCTATATCTTGATTTGAATGTATTATGTAAATTGACATGATCATGTTTAGTTACTTATGAGATAACTACCTATTTTCAATTTCCTGTCTCTTTGTTTGCAAGAGATTTCAAAGGATCGTTGTGGAAGAGTGCTGGAGAGAAATCCTTAACGTGGGGTTGACATCAAATGCCAGAATCCAAGTTTGTTCTCTTCTCTTTCTCTTGAAATTTAGTTATTGTGAAGTAGTTATTCTTGGTTGACTACTTGATTTGAGTTTGAGAGTGGTATTTTAGGGTATCGCTCTGTTGTGGCCCTGAACCATAGCCATAGGACATTGTTTTTTGTAATAGAATTGGTGAGTCCATTGGGGATACTCCTTTTTTGGGTCATTAGGGGTACTTGTGCTTTGCATTTATTTTGAATCGTTTTCTATGTCTTAGACCTTTATTTAGCATTCTCTGAAAATTTGCAATCCTTCATGAGTCTTTTAGAGCCTTCTCTCTCAATTTTGAGAGGTTTTTACTATGTGTATGTGCTTTTCTTCTAGTATAGTAGTGTATATACATGACTTTCCTTGAACATAGTCACGTGCATACTCTACTTGTTTCTTAGATGGTCGCATATATGTTCTTGGTTTGAGTCTTTGTGCTCTTTTTAGATCACTAGAAGTTAGGGTTGTGATACTATAGGGTCTTTTTGGACCAAGTTAGTCTTTAGAGTTGTTTTGTGGTTTCAAAAATTGTTTCTTTTGTTTCAAGATTATAAGAAAATCCAAAAAGATTTTTCAAATTTCTTGTTTTGTCAAGGTTGTGTTGGATTTTGATGGTTTTAGGGCTTTAGAAGATTTGTTAAGTGTATACTACATTCTGGCCTATTCTTACAATCTTTTATAGGGTGTCTAGTCATCTATTTGCGGTATTTATTTCTTTCTACCTTCTTGTTTTCTTGATTTACTTAAATGAAAGTGTAAGAGTGTGTGCCTGTGAACTTTCTTCCTTACCCTTTCATCTGTATTTAAAAAATAAAATTTCATTGTATGCATGTTTTCTTTTAGAATCCGCTCTTGTACTTTCTAAAAAGAAAAAAGATTTCAATTTGCATTTAGGGTTAGTTTCTAGGGTGCATCTTTATCATATGAAGTGAAAATAAAAAAAAATTCATTTTTCATTAACTTAGTACATTGCATAAGCTGTTGAATATTTCAATCAAATCATGCATTGCATGAAAAGTGAAATATTTTCATTTTCATTGCATTGAAAAGAAAATGTTTCTTTGAATACGTGCATTCATATCTAGATATTACACCTCTTTCTTTTGAAGAACTTAGCCTGTTTCATATCAAAATTATTCTTAAATTGTAACTGTTTTTGTTTTTGCAAGTGTCAATACACATCACTAAGTTTCACATCCATTCCTTTTTGACTTAAGAAACAACCATTAAAATGAACACCCATAACTAAAATTAACTAGTAACCTTTTTATAGGGTTCACTAATAGCTTAGGCTAGGGCCTTGGATTAGGGTGGAGAGTAAATTCTCCAGGGCCAACCCAAAGAAAACATAGGAGTCTGTAATAGGGAGAGTCATATCCAATTTTTTGTATAAGTATAGCTGGGAATCTCCTCTAACACATGATTCAAACATGAGGTCGTGTGAAGGAGAGCTGAGGAGATAACCCCTCCAAATATTAACTAAGCGTAGTGGAAAGATCATATTTGGGGGTTTCACAAGTGCCCTTACCTTTGTGAGAGGTGATGCATTTGAAGCTTCGAGCTTTGCTACCCTGCCCATACTTTTGATCTCAATTGTCGACCATACCCCCAGATGTTGACTACAAGTCAGTATCCCTAGTTTCTCTTCCTAGGTATCACATAGGTGACTATGGGGGGTTTCTAGTGGTGCCTGAGATAGACTTCGTATCACTTTTCAGTACTACTAGAGGGTGCCCCATGGAGTTTTGGTACTTGCATCGGATAAGGATGGTTAGTGGAGGTCAGGGTAACTATTTCTCACTCCTTTGTTCGACGATTCACGAGACATAATAAACCCGTTCCTTTGTACAGAAGGTCCTTACCTCAATTTATTGTTATTTTGATCTTAGGACCTAATCCCCCTGAGTCGGGATATCGACATAGTTGTTTTCTTGGTTTGTATGTTTTAGGGATTTTTATTTTTAGTGGTGGGATCTCTATGCATAGATGACTTAGGTGGGTGTGTTGGCCAGTGACTTGAATATTTGATTTAAAGTGGATGATCAACCGTTGCGTCAATCACATAGAGTTCAAGGTATTCCTCCTGTAGAAGTTCCTATAAATTATCCACCTCCTCCTAAGAGGCATGGACTCGATCCAATTGACACTTTTGAACCAATTAGTCTAGTTGACTTTGTAGAAATCGAGGACGTAGAGACAAACTCTTCTACACTGGAGGTTACTCGTATATTGAACCTCAAAGCCAAAGGTTTCGTTCATCTGTTTAACCCTCCATTAACTGAATGTGATAGTCTAGTTATTTGACGAATTCTGTCTCCTAGGTTGGACTATGTGGATAGTCACCCTCCTTAGTGGGACATCATGGAAGGCATTTCAGAAGTGTCTGGGTCGGGGGTCCCTGCAATCCCCAGGTTGAAAATTGCATGTGGAGGAATCCTTCCTCCTGATATCTCTAACCAAATGACTAACGTAGTTCAATCTACAATAGTCGTGTTCATCAATATCTCTGTGCTGCTAATTTTCAGGTCCACTCAACCTTTGAATGTGGACTCTTTGTTGCTACCTTTGGTGTCTAATGCATTTATGTTTGGAATGTGATCATTTGGCATGCAGAACATGTTGAATGGATCTCAATAGATTCCCCAAGTTTCTAGTGTTGGTGTCGATATTTCTTCGACACCTTTCCAACCTATTACATGGGGCGGGGGGCACATCTCTCTATTTAACCCCTCGCTTGGGAGCATGTTTTTTCCATCATTAGGTCATAATCCTGCTATGGGATGAGTTCCTTCCTTGAGTGGTGGGTTTCAATATTTTGACACTTCATCTGTATTCAACCCCCTCACATTATTTGGTGGATTTGGGAGGAATCCCTTTTCCTTGTTGGGGGTTCCACCAGGGGGAAACCCTTTCCAATCATTGTGGAACTCCTCATTTGGATCTGTTACAACAAAGGGGTAACCGACTAGAAATCAATCTTTTCATCTCGGTAACCATCTCGGAGGGGAATTACCTCCTTATGGTTAGGGATTTCAACCTTCTTGTCAAAACCCTGAATTTCAGGTGAATTATTTCTGGAAACTTGGTGCTAGTAAAAATTTAGGCTCTCCATTTCCTTATTCCAACCAACCTGCCCTCCCCTCTCCGAAATTTGGAATATTATGCAACAACCAAGGCTCCCCTTCCCGAAAACTCTCATTTTTCCATATCTTTCAATGTTTATGATTGAAACCATGTGTCACAATACTAGTTGGCCACTGGTCCCAACCAAACCTCCTTCAGACATTCCGAGGTAACTACGGAGGAGAAAGATATCTTCAAGGAATTGCTTCTAGATATTATTTATTCTCAGTTTGGGATCCTATATGAGATCATGCCAAATGTGAAATGGTTAAATTATGACCTTGCCAAACCCAGTCTTGGACCTCATGCTGATGACATCGCGGGTTTTGTTCAAGGCTCGTCCTTAGTTTTGGTCTCAAATCAAATGAGAAAACTTTCAATCCAAGATTTTGCATCTAGTGTTTGACTTCGATTGCCCCCTCCTAAATGTTTGCAATTGAGGAAACCAAAAAGTACCCAACAACATGGCGAGAAGAAGAAGGGTAAGGATTAAAAGGGGGGTAACCAAGGTACTCCTTCGCCTGACAGAACAACACTGAATGTTTATATGATCAGTTTTGATTCTTATTTGCATACTCAAGCACATAATTATGATAAACCCGAGTCCAGGTCTAAGAGTAAGGATCCCTCTGAGCAACAGGGGCCTCTTCATATCGAGAATCCTTCTGCAAGTGATGTTATGCCTCACATGTTAAAGGGTGTGTACAGGAGGGTGTCACATAATACAAATGCTAGGGCCACTCAAAATTATTCCATTGTGGAATATTTGAACCAATCATCATGTGCAATTTTCTCTCTAGAGGTTCCAAATCTTCCCAACACAACATAGTGCATTTATTTATGCTATAAGGGCTACAAATGATTCTAGCTCATAGATCCTCACTTTTGACCCATCTAATATCAAACATCACCTCCCTTATCACGTGGATTTTCAAATTCAAGTGCTCTATTCCACAAAGAATATTTTTAGGATGGTGATCGATGAGGGAGAATAGATGTGCTTGATGTTACTTACTTGTTGGAAATCTATCGACTCTCCATAGATCACTCTGTCCCCTACTCTTTTAAACATGTCCAGTGGTCATTCCTTTCGTCCCCATGGGATACTTTTCTCCTTCCCCATACAGTTGGGAGAAAAAACCGTGTACATTGAAGTGAAAGTAGTTGACGCTCTGCTTAAATACAACCTTTTTATAGGTCGCAGTTGGACTTATTATATGACCGTTATCGTATCTTCAGTTTTCCAAGTTATTTGTTTTCCTCATGAAGGAAAAATCATGATGATCAACCAGTTATATTTTAGCCATTCAGATCCAACAATGCAGATGGGATCTACTGTCATGTTAATAGATGGTTCCCAAATGGTGATTGCAAGGATTGGCATTGGAATGCATTCTTCATTAATGGGAACTTTTGATATCCCAGTTCCAATATCGTATATTCTCTCCACTCCGGGTAGCTTGAGCTCATCGGTTCCCATATCCCAAGTGCACCATTTTTGAATGACGTGCTCTAAGGATCCTTGGATTCTATCATCCCCATCTGATTTAGTAGAATGGATCAAACATGAAAGAGTGGGAAATCCTCTATCTGTAGTCAATATTGCTTATCAGGCCATTCAAAGGGCCAGTGTAGACTCAAATCCAACTTCTCTTCAGACAGAAAAGGTTTATTATCTTCTGACACTCATTTGGGTGGTTAACTCTTCTCATTCTCTTGATTGTCTTTAGATAATACTTCCCTCAGATGAGGCTATTATAGAGGAAACGACAGGTCCAAAGAGGCCTTGGGATGGTTTACATCATCAATCTTATTTCCTTTAGGAGATGGATGGCATTAAAAGAGGAGAGTTCCATGTCCACATGAATGAAAATGTTGATAGAACCGTGAACCCTTTATTAAAGAATGATGGTTACGCTAAAGGTAACATGGAAAATATTTTGGAGATGATGCCCATAAACATATCAAATGATCCTAGGTCGCGGAAAATGTGCTCATCGATGCATATTTTTTTTCCTGAAGATATTCATTATTGTACTTCCTTGTTTAAGGAGTTTCGTGACATCTTTTGTTGGTCAATTGAGGATATTCCAATGATAGATCCTTAAAATGTCGAACATGAAATAAATATTTATCCTAATGCTAATCTTGTTAGAAAAAATTTGCGGCCGATTAACCCTAGGAAGGCAACTGGAATAAAGGCCGAGGTAGAGCAGCTCCTCAAAGCGGGTTTCATCTTTTCGGTTCCACTTATGGAATGGGTTTAAAACCCTGTTCTGGTTGACAAGAAGAAAATAACCATCTGTGCATGAATGGATTTTAAGGATTTGAATAAGTCTTGTCCAAAGGAAAAATTCCCGACAAATTTTATTAATCAAATTATTGATGAGTGTGTGGGCAATGAGATTTTATCCTTTATAAATGAATTTTCCGACTACAATAAAATCCAAATTAAACTCTAGGATCAACATAAAACCACATTTATTTGTCCTTGGGGAACGTTTTCATAACAGGAAATGCCTTTTGGTCTTAAAAATGTTGGGGCGACATTCCAGTAGGCCATGACCTTTGCCTTCCATGACATGAAACACATTGTTGAAGCATATTTGGATGATCTTGCTACTCATTCTCATCGTAGTGTCAACCATCTAGATCACCTCCATTGTGTGTTTTAGAGATGTTATTATCGCATCCAGATGAATCCATGGAAATAACATTTTTGTTACTTTGGGGTGTCCCCTTGGATTTATCATTTCAAACAAAGGGATCCCTATCGACCCTTTAAAGGTTAAGGCAATAGTTCATTTTCCTCCCCGCGTACTATTCGTCAACTTCATAGTATCCAAGGAAAATTGATTTTCCTTCATCATTTCATCACTAACTACGCTGAGATCACTAAGGTTTTCATGTGTTTGTTGAAGAAAGGGGTCCCAGTTGAATGAGGCACTTATGTGAAAATATATTTCGATGTGTTGAAAAAGGATTTAATGTCTACCCCTCTCCTTAGTCCGCCCGATTCTATTCGTGACTTATTGTTGTACATGGAGGTGTCTAAATCAACTGTAGGTATGGTTTTAGTGCTAGAAGATGATGCACTTGTCGAGAATCTCATTTATTACCTGAGTCATGGTTTGGTCGATGTTGAGTTTCTATATTCACACATTGAGAAGCTATCTTTGGAAACTATCCATGTTGTCCAGAGACTCTGGAATTACATTCTCCTCCATAAAACTACTATTATTGCGAATGTTAATCATTTCCAGTATGTGTTAACTCATCATATCATCAACGAGAAATTCAACAAATGGATCGTGATTTTGCAAGAATTTGACTTAGACTTCGCATCGACAAAGTCCAAAAAGTCTCTTGTTTTTGCGGAATTGATGTTAAAGTTTCCCAGGGAAGATAAAGAGGAATAGTTTGAGGACTCATTTTTGGATGAATCCATATTCCTAATATATATGACGCATTCACCACTAGGAAAAAAGCTGTCTCATCATTGGTGATACTTTGTATCGTTGTGGTGTAGAATCGATTTTACGTTGTTGTGTGAATCATGAAGAAGAGGAGTTCATTTTGAATGACTCTCGTAGTGGAGCCTATGGGGGTCATCTTTTTGGTTTGGAAACAAACTATAAAATATTTCATGTCATATATTTTTTGTAAATGATCTTCAAAGATTGTAACGAGGCAATAAAAAAATGTCATCAATGTCAAGTTTTTACTCGTAAGATGTACACGCATCCTGCTCCTCTTTTTATATTCATCACTGTCGAACCTTTTAATAAGTGGGGTGTTGATTTTATGATGTGTCACCTGTCTTTAGTTAGTGGGCATCGTTACATCATCGTGGTTGTTGATTACTTCACAAAGTGGGTAGAGGACATGCCTACTTTTTCAAGCGATGTTGAAACTAATGCGCTTTTTATATTCAATAAGGTCATTAGTAGTTTGGTGTTATGAAATATATTTTCACTGACCATGGAAGCCGCTTCCAGAACAAAATGATTTCATAGATGATGTCAAAATTGGGTTTTAGGCAAGGGAATTCGTCTCCATATTATTCGCAGACAAATGACAAAGTTGAGGACATCAATAAGTCTCTCAAGACCGTGTTAAGCGTATCATTAATGTGAGTAAGTCCAACTGGTACAACATGATTTATCCAAATTTACAGGCATACCAAACGACAATTAAGAATTCTACTGATTTTTTGTCATTCCAACTCGTTCATGGATTGGAGGCAATCTTACCGATTGAATGTGAAATACCTTCGCTTAATGTTTTCTTAGAGATTCTACATGACTCTTTTGAGTTAGAATCTCACATTTTTCATTTGTAGCATATTCATGAGAAACATCGTGATGTATCCACTACCAATGAGACACATAAGAAATGAGTTAAGAGTCAATATGACAAGTTCGTGCACCTAAGTATATTCTCTAAAGGTGACCTTGTGTTGATCTATGATCAGGACAAATTTTCCTTGGTGGCAAACAATTTCAATCCATTGTGGCATGGCCCATACATTATGAGACATTCCCTTTTGGAAATGAGCCTACGAGTTGGAGGATTTTGAAGGGAATGCGCTTCTAGAGCCTAGAAATGGGATATATCTTAAGAAGTATTATGCTTGATCATTTATGCTTAGGCGTTCCACTTGTAATTATTGTACATTGTTGTAGTTAGCATTAGTGTAGATCTCTTTTTGCATTACTGATGCTTATGGTGCTTCTTCTTTATTAGAATAAGTCACAGGATTCTTTGCTTTTCATAGGGTTTGTAATGGTTCTAGACATCACACTCTAAACTTGTCTTCCATTGTTTGAGTAATCTACTCTCCCGCTAGAAAATTGATCGCTTCCGAAGGTGCTTGTCTCAACCCATCTACTAATAATGTGGCTGAATACAATGCTATTATTGAACTACTTCATCACACCATTGCACATGGAATTTGGTCCTTAGAAGTTTGTTTGGATGATCAATTGGTAGTGTCTCAGCTAAATGGAAACTTTCATATTCATGATCCTATGCTACGTCGTCAATTCCTTCAGGTACATTTGTTGGAATGTAATTTTTATTACATTACTTATGTTCATGTTCCAAGAAATTACAATTCATTATCTGATGCATTTGCTAACTATGTGGTATATTGGCACTTATAACATTCACATTAACCAAAATCACAAAAATCACACATGTATATATTACATACTATATAATAAAAACATAGGCACATTGTCATTAAGGAAAAAATATCATCCATATATATTACATGAAAAAAATGTGGATCATATTACAAAATAGGATTTAAGACTCGATTGTCTATGTTTAAGGACCGATAATACAAAAATATACAATGATATCATCATCATGATTCAAGGGGCATAGCCCTTACCTTGGAATGTCTCTCATAACACACCACGACATTGGCTAGATGTCGAAAGAATCATACCCATGCTCATGGCACTCCAACTACATGTCGTTGCATTTGCTTCATTAAATCTTCAATATGTATCATTGGCACTGGGCGTACCAGTATGTCCAGGTTCCTTTGGAAATTATCCAATACTCGATATACATCTCCATGCCAAGGAAACCCCTCAATCCACCTCAGTCCCACATTTGCAGATCTGCACAATCATATTATTATCTTGATGCACACCAAAAATATTTACTTCTTAAAAACACAAAATATAAAAATAAAATAATTAAAAAAGATTTTATACTAATATCTCCATAGGAACTTCCAGGAGGAATGGGAATCTCACAATCGTTGTGATAATCTATCCCTGCATAGGGATAATCCTCTATCGCAACCACTTGGCATGACCATCAAGAAAAAAATGAGTCGTCCCAGGGATCACCCAGCTGTCATCCTCCTTGCCTTGGGAGTATCTCGGTTCATCTCTCCATGGTTCCATATCTAGTATAATGCAAATGGATTTCCACTTTGGGACTCAACATTGACACTCTCTCAAATAAAAATGTGCACAAGAGGCTTCCAAATCCAAAGTTCTTCATCTTTCCTTGTTTATAGCCTCTCAATTGAGCCTTCATGCACATCAACAATGAAGTGCTCAATCATATATAACATGTATTAAACATTCAAATGCATATAATATCATAGTTCTTGAAGGTTGATGTAATGATTCATATCCTGCAATCCAGGCAATCATCAAGATGATGATTTTAAGGTTGAGGCTCTGTAACTATTTTATTGGGAGTTGTCTCCCAAATTTCTCTGTCTCAGTCGAGCAATAAATCACAATGTATTCATTGATAATAAGACCAATGGATCCCTTTCCTTTCAAATTGAGTATATCACCTCAGTGGGATATCCTAGTATGAAAATATATATCCTCCGTCTCAATCTTCAAGGATTGATCGTTAATCATGAAAGCATCAACTTCAAGCTCCCAATAATTGATCAATGTTTCAAGAAATCTTCGTTGTGCCCTAATCTCATTAAAATGAAAGAAATTATAAAATACACATCATCAAAGGGATAATTTGGCCTCTGGTTCATCCATAAATTCATTATCAACATCCTCATATCCTCTTTCCCTCCATTCAATCACCATCATGCAAAAAAAAATCAAATTCTTGAGTTAAACTTTTTTATTTTTGAAGTTTGCGGAAATGTACGTGACTATCAAAAATAAGGATCTGGTATTATTTCCATGTACGTGACCCAGGTTGAAGAAAGCCTCAAAGATGGTCATCTAATCTAAAAAATGCATTAAACACTAAAAAAATCACTAAAATATACAAAACTTTGGATGAAAATGGAGATGAGGGAATGGTCTTTTACTTGGTCCAAGTGGTTTCGAGTTTTGTGCGTCCCATACAAGTCCTTGGAAGGTTGAAAGGTAAAAAGGGCTCCAAGTTCTCTCCAAATGGTTAAAGGTCAAATGATATGCTAAAACTGTGTGTTTTCACCTATTTTAACCCATTTTTCCCACTTTTTACATAGTGTTTTACCCCCTTTTAACATTTTCATGTTGTTTAGACTAATGAAAATGCTCTGGAGACATTTTTTCATTCATTTTTTTTTTTTTTATCCAGGTGGATATCGGTGGCCACCCACCTTTTCCAACTCGCTCAAAACAGTTTTCTGGCAATTTTGGCAATTTATTATTTTTAGCAGTTTTTAACTTTCGGGGCCATTTTGAGGGCTTAAATGATTTTTTTTTGGGATTGAAATTCTTAATGATATCTAAAGTCTCTCATTGAGCCAAAAAAATGAATCTCCTCAACAATACCTTTGCAACGAGCTAATGTGTTCTCCAAACGAAGATTGTATGCCAAAGTTACGCCCCCGGGAAGTTGGTACACCAAACTACCCAAAACGGGGTCCACAAAACTGTTGGCTTTTCATCTTCTGGGGTTAGTGTTTTGAATTTTCTTTATGATAAAAATGCATTTGGAGCCTCATTGTAAAATCATCTTCGCACAGATGCGAGTAGCCATCACATCTCTTCTCAGAGATAAGTTGCCACCATTTTAGCGAGTCTTTATGCACTCTGTATTTTACAGTGTTTGTACATTTTCGCTCATTAATAGAAAATTGTGTATTACTGTATATCTATGTTTATGGTTGCATATCTGATACATTTATGTTATAATAGAGATCTGGAGATCTGAGATATCTCTGTACATTTCTTTATTATATCTCCGCTCTCATTTCGTGCCGAAAATAATTCGGACTAGTGATATTAGAGCAGGCTGCTCTTGATTGTTTTTTTTCTTTAGTGCATGTCCCCGACAAGGTCTGAGTATAGAAAGTTGGGTCTCTATATTGTATCTCTTGAATACAATCACTCTCACATGCCCAATAAAATCTCCATGGCGGAAGAAAAGAAAAACAACGGAGCAGACAATTCTGTCAATCTGTTGCTTGAGCAAGCTCTCACGCGACATAGGGATGAAATGATGGAGAATTTTTCCCACATCCTTCAAAACCTGCTGATAGAAATAGGTGCATCTTCATCAAACAACCACTTTGGAAGAACCTCTCCTTTCAAGGTATAGGTTAATTTTGATATTCCTGTATTTTAATTTCAGATAGATGCAAATGCCCTAGACAAATGGTTAAATCTGCTAGAAGGTTATTTTTTTGTTCACCAATTTTCTGACAGGGAAAATATCAACTTCACACTCCTTAAAGATCTACCCCATGTCAAACATTGGTGGGAAACTTACTCGAAGAAAATTTCCATAGAAGAGTCTAGAATATATGGGGCTGATCCCACTTGGAATTTTTTGTGGACGCGGTAAAGGAACAATATTACCCTGTTGGAAACTATGAGTACAAGTATATGATATGGACCACACTGCGGCAAGAGAGGGGCCAATAAATTCCAGATTTCACCAATACCTTCCATAGATTGCGCACTAATTTGGGTATCAAAGACTGCGAATGACATTTGGTTTTGAAATATCGCGGGGCTCTACACAGATACATCCAAACTGAAATGGATTTTCTGGACATCTCATCAATTAGTGTTTCTTATCAATATCCTGTTAAAATTGAACATAAATTTAAGCACCAGAACAAACGAGAGTTCGGGTCTGCAAATTCGCAAAAACCAAAGTATGATAAGCTATAGCCTTAAGATGCATCCAGAGTGTGGGATGGTGCAAGGGATGATAGAAGCATGGTGTTGGAATATTAGCTGACCCTAACAAACCATCTCCTAAAAACCAGTCCAAGCCACATGAAAAGAAGGGTCACGGGAAGACGAAGAAGGACACCAGAAAATGGTGCGATTTCCAAAAAATCACCTCTCACAACACCGATGAATGTTGCTCAAAACAATCATTGGTGACAGAAATCAAAGACAAGGAGCTGAACCCTGATTCAAAATATGATTCAGAAAATACTGACAGAAGACAGATCATCGATGCAGACCCCACTGTTATTGTTGTGACGAGAGAAATTCAACGAGAAGAACTAACAGATCCTGAAGAGGGGGAACAACGTTTTCATTCCCAGATGTGGGTGAAGGGGACCCTACTGCATTTTATTGTTGATAGCATAAGCCATAAGAACCTCATCTTAGCAAAGATCTTCAAATAGTTTGGATTGTCGAAAAAAACACACCCACAACCATACAACATCGGGTGGCTTCGCTAGGGATGAGATCTCCGTGTTTTCCAGTAGTGTCGATTGAAATACAACATTCATCCCTTCAAGGATGAGGTATTATGTGATGTTTCCCCGCTGGATGTCTGTGATGTTCTCTTGGGCCATCCATATATGTGGAAGCACCATGCTATCTATGAGTATCGACCCCGTGGTGTCATTGTTACTCTGGGGGGTCATCTCTACAGGATACTAGAGGTGGTTCTGACTACTGTCCCACCTAAACAATGCTGCAAGGTAGTATCTCATACTACAAAATTTAGCTTCTTCACAATTTGTTCAAAAGGTGAACATAAGGATATTGCAACCACTACAACCTTGGTCCAAGCACCTTCTATCCAAAAAAAGAAGGTCGAAAATACTGCAACAAAGCACAAATATTCCTTCTGCATGCAGAAATATCATGTATCCAGACTGGTTAAAATGGTCCAACCCTTCCAAACACAAGTTCATGAAAACCTTAAAAAATCTAAGCAACACAACTTCTCCAACAAGGCAAGCAACTCATCAAGATGCAGATTCAACAAACTCTTTTCCCTCTCCCTTGGGAAATAAAATTAATGGATACCATTTATTCCCAAGGAGGGAGGATTGATCCAGGTAGATATCGGTGGCCACCCACCTTTTCCAACTCGCTCAAAACAATTTTCTGGCAATTTTGGCAATTTACTATTTTTAGCAGTTTTTAACTTCTGGGGCCATTTTGAGGGCCTAAATGAATGTTTTTTTGGATAGAGATTCTCAATGATAGCTAGAGTATATCATTTAGTGCCCAAAATGAATCTCCTTGATGATACCTTTCCAATGAGATATTGTGCACCCCAAACAGAGATCGTATACCAAAGTTACGCCCCCGAGAAGTTGGTACACCAAACTACCCAAAACAGGGTCTACAAAACTGTTGGCTTTTCATCTTTTGGGGTTAAGGTTTTGGATTTTCTTTATGATAAAAATGCCTTTGGAGCCTCATTGTAAAATCATCTTCTCACAGATGTGAGTATTCGTCACATCTGTTGTGGGTGGGAAATCCCTCCTATGGACTAGCACTAAGGGTTTTATCATGCATGCAGAAATGACCTAAAGATTCTTACTTTTTACCATCATCCCATGCCTAGACCCCCATTACTCATATGTAAATACAAGGCTCAAGAGATTAAGTTGATGTACCTTATTCTTCATGTTTGATGTCGATCCCTTTTCATGCTTGGTCATTCTTTGACTGCAACTCTCCTCCCAATGCTGACATGCATTCACTAAAGACAAACAAAGAACTCCACATGCATTTGATCTATGAACTAATGGGTTATAGATTTAATCAATCATACAATCAATATTCCAATAATGAAAATCTCATATGGCGGGATGGGAAAATCAATTCTTTTATTAACTTCACAGTGATACCTTACAATGATAAAGTCGACTGCTTTTCTCTATATTTCCAACTTCTTTTCTCTATATTTCTAAAGTTGACTGATACTTCCAACTGCTTTTCTCTATATTTCTCTTTGCACAAGGATGGCTAAAGGTTGGGACAAAGGGAATGCTCAATCAGGTATAGTTTCTTTACTATGATTCTCCTCTTCCAAATGGGACCCCTAACCCTTCTTTTATAGGCTAGAAGAAGCTAGGTATTTGGTCGAATGTCTAACCATGCATGGCTGAAAGGTTTAGTTAACTTACCCAAAGCTGTGTGTTCTATTAGAAACTTTCCTTTTTTCGTGCTTTTGTAGGTACACGCGGGCTGTCTTGGGTCAACTAGCGTGTACACACATGCATTAATGTAGCAGGGCACATGGGCCTTTATAAAAGGGTTTTTTTAAGAAGAGTTGTTGAACCATTTTTTGGCAAAGAAGGAATCTAAGATGGCCTGATGCCAGGTAAGCATGTCTGGTGAAAATTAGGTTTATAATAGATGCCCCCTAATGTGTGAGGTCAAAATAGCATCTAATGGCCGAAATACATTAACAATCTTCATCGATGTGCCGAACAAGTGAGCCTAGGGACCAGAAATCGGGAGGTGTCGTCTGCAAAATAATAATTGTCTCACCAAGGAGGGTATACCCATGCTCAGGATAAAATAAAATCATGGCTACCAATCAAATACACTGTAGATCGATGTCATATAACTATATAAAGTGTAGCCGCGAGCAATACACAGTGGAGCTACATCTCGAAATCAAAAAAATATACATGTAGAGTATCCATCTTCTAAAGCTGATAAGGCCTGATGGCTGGAGATGAGGTCTTTAGAGCTCGAGAAACAACTTCAAAATCTTCAAAACTTGGGTAGGAGTGTAATATGAGTCTACAAATTCACTACCTAGAGGTCTTCGATGGCTTGTCGGTCATGGACTAGAGAATCTTTATGATCATACTGAAGACTTCATTGATTTCGAACAAAGACTTGATTGGATGTTCAGGATGGCCGGGCATGAGGGAAAGAGACAAACTGTAGAGGGGCCGACTCAATCTTGGTAAAAACTACCCTTGGACAATAGCACAACAAATGATGAGACTCAGGTAGCATGGCATTAACATAAGTTTACAAGGCATGAGGAAACACAAACTCTCCATATGTTTGGAAGAATAACCAAATGGAGGAGGACACAACTCTATTTAGCAAGAACAAATTTCTAAGGTCATATTAAATCCCAGAGTTTGATGAACAAACATACAAATGTGCTTTATCCAAGGGCGACTCATTATGCTACCAATAAAGAAAATACTTTTCCCTTCCTCTTTTTGGGGTATATTTGATTTTTTTGTATTTTTCAATAATTTTGGAAAAAGAATAAAATAATGTTACGTTACAAAGGAGGAATGAGTGTTGCAAACATACAAGTACAAGGTGCAGGGACAATATTGATGTTCAAATTAAGGACACTTGGGAAAAATCTTCCAAGGGCCAAAGGTGTCAAGACCCAGAGGCAAAGTGCTACAGGGCTTGCATATAAGGCATGCTTTATATGGTTCAGTTGAGAGCAACATCGAGCTGGAATTAGGCCAAAGACGCGGGTATGCAAATGCGATTAATAAAACACACAATGGTAACGTCTTTCGATGTGAGTTTAACGAGCACAAAGAAGGTAAGCTCGACGGTTTTTCATATTTAGAGAGTCTGAAAAACGTAAAAGGAGACTCCACTGGGGTACCTTTTTCGAAGGTAGTCTAGTCAGTTCGAAAAAGGGGTAAACTAGCATCGAAAATACATCTATTCAAAACCATTTTATCGAGTGTGATAAAGACAAGATCACTCGACCATTTTTTCATTTTTAAGGAGTCTGAAAAAAGCTTAACTATGGATTCCGTCAGGAATGTTCTTCTGAACCATTTTAACGAGTGTGAAAGAATAAGGTCACTCGACAATCTTTTCAATTTTAGGGAGTTTGAAAAGAGCTTAACTATGGACTCTGTGGGGGTTCCTTTTTCATACATTTAGTCCCGCAGGCCCAAAAAAGGGTTAAAATGATCCCTGAGAGTACTCTTCTAGAGAACTAAAATTCCTTAGAGTATACCTTTGTTCGTACAGTTGACCGTTCGGACCGAAAAAGGGGTAAACTACCGCTGGATAGACGTGACTTCACATTTTAGTTTAACGAGTGTGAAAGGCCACAAGATCGCTCGACAATATTTTCATGTTTAGAGGGTCTGGAAAGGGCTTAAAAGAAGACCCGTTGGGGGCTACAACTCATGTATGAAACTGGTTCAAGTAGAGCCTGCTGCTAGGCTCAGACCAAGAGTCTCTTCGATAGTCAATTTGGAAAGTATCCCAAAAGGGAAGAAAACACAAACCACGGTGTAAGTCCTCCTGCGGTATAGAAACCATATTCATGGCTTCAAGGATAACCTCATTTGAAGGCAATTCAAAATCCAAGAAATCATGCAAACGAGGGTCGATAATCCCAAAGGGTGAATTAAACTGACCATAATCCATATGACGATGGAATTTCTGGCCAAGGTTGGCAGAGTCTACCAGTGAAGAATGACGAGCACGAGGGCTTGAGGATCTACAAACAATGAGATCAGACTCAGAAGGATACTCAAGCCCACTTGGACCAAGAGAGGGAAGCAAGGCTTCCCATGCCCCCATTGGATAAACCAATGGATCAATTGTTGAGACCAAGTCTCGAGAGGGAACCCATGATTTCACTGGTTCCTACTCAGAAGCAATTGAACACCAAGGATAAGACACCACATAATTAACCTGTGGTGGGGTAGAGTCTACATGAACGCTAGGAACATATAAAGGGGTAGCCTGAAATAATGTCGAATTAGGATGGTGATTATCAGATGTCAGCTGGTCAATAGTAACAATGCTTCCATTTTTAGGGAAATGCATCACCTGGAATAGAGTAGACACTACAACATTCATAGCATATACATAAGCACGCCCGAGAAGCATATTGAAATCTAATGGGCCTTGCACCACTATAACATCAACAAGGACAACTTTCCCACCTAATGAGATAGGCAACTAAGGAAGAATCCCCAAATATTCACTAGGACGTCTGTCAAAAGCCAATAGCTCATGCGAAGTAGACACAAGCTTGGGAGATCCCAAGACTTTCCAAACCGAGGAGGATAAAATACTTGCAGAGGCTCCCTCATCCACAATACATCGATAAATGTTTGTTGAATTAACTTCAAACCTTATTTGAAAAGGTGTGGCAGAAGGAAGACGAGGCTCAAAAAGGTCATTCCAGTCAAAGGAAACCATCCTAGGGCTTGGAGGGGGTGTGCTCGGAATGAGCGGAATGCCCCCTTGTTTTGAAAGTATTGAACCGAAAATGCTAAAAACATAGTCGGTAGACACGTCACTCCCCAAAAGAAGAGTGGGATCATCCGATGACTACATTGGCATGACCACTTTCACAACCAATGGCTGAATAGGTTGCAGGACTACATGGTCTAAAGGCACCTCAGCCCCCAAAAGAGGAGTGGGATCATCCGATGACTGCATCGGCATGACCACTTTCGCAACCAATGGATGAATAGGATGTGAGACTACATGGTCTAAAGGAACCTCACCCCCCAAAATAGGAGTGGGATCAGCCGATGACTGCATCGACATGATCACTTTCTCATCCAATGGTTGAATAGGCTGAGAGGAAGAATCCCCAAAAGACTCAGAATCAGAAGAGCTTGCAGACAGGGACCACAATCTTTGTACCTCTAGAATGCCAGGGCACAAATGAGTAAGGTGATCTCCCTTGCAAAGATTACAAGGGAACTTGGGCTACATCCTATCCGTCTAGGTTTCTGAATAGAATTAATGCCCCCAACATGACTAGCAGTGGTTGGTTGCACATATCCAACATGAATTGCAGAGGTTAGTGATGGGTCGATAACATGACTTGCAGAGGCTATAGACCTATTACTAGTATGACTAGCAGTGATTGGACTTTTTCCCCCAGCATGACTTGGAGAGGGTGGGTGTGTGCCCCTAGCATAACTTGTAGAGGTTGGGTGCTAGTCTTCAATGTGATTTGTAGAGATTGTCGATTTATCTCCAACATGACTCGCAGAGGTTGGTGATTTCTTCTTCCTATTCTTCCTCTTTCTATTTCGTTTAGACTTTTGGTTACTAGTAACTGTACTTTCACCAGAGGTGGGAAAAGGAGGAGGAGAATACTTTGCTGATGAAGAAACATCAACAGGGTTCCCATGACATAAAGTGCTTAACTGAGAAGCATCAATATTATTTGGGACTTTTGGAATGGTACCCAACAAAACTGGTAATCCCACATTCAACCCAGGAATGTGCAAAGTGGCCATCAAAGAGACACCAACATTTCCGAAGAAAGGAAAAGCACAGGAATCCCCTTGTGAAGGGGTTCCTTGGTTAGTATCATCAGGAACTTTAGCTATGAATATCTTATGCACATGTTCTCCCTTTGCGGGATCATTCAAGTCTGTAAAAGTCTCACACACTGACTCTGAAGAACCAATTTTATCAAAACAACACCTATAAAGAGGAGGCTCCACGTTTCTAAGAGGAAGACTGAAAAGTCCTCTCAACCGGTGGAGTGGGCGGTCTACCACCCTAGGTCAGAGAACCAAAGCCACAACTAACTAACTCACTATGGAAAACTTAGGAGCATAGAGCACACACTAAAAGTTCCTAAAGGAAAATCAAGCAAACGACTAACCACTTGGAATAACAGTTACACCAACCAACACTAGAGCAACTTACCGGTGCAAGTGAAACTCGAATATGGAAGCACCCTCTGGGTATACTCTATAAAGCATGGCCTGATGTATACCTTAGGTATTGTGGTATATCCCTGTGGTCACCTATGTAAGTCCCTAAAATAAAGGCATCTAGGTTGCTAGCTCGTGAACAATCACCATGCGAGTACAATCGACAGTCGGGTGGACCACAATGAGCAGGGCATCAAGCCCGAAATATATCAAGGGAATCGAAAGCAAGTGTTCCAGAAGACGAATGAGGACCTCAAACAGATTTGAGACCCATGAATCTCCATGGAAAATGTGATCAATGGAATCCAAAGACAACTCCTCTATATGCGTTCCCCACTACGCTTGGTCCGACTTTGGAGGGGTTATCTCCGCTACCTTTCTGCATGCAACCTCATGTTTAGCCCCTGTGTTAGAGGGGGGTCCCAGATAATTTCCATGTTACTTGACTTCTACACTCCTTAGCACAGACTCGTATGTTATTTTTATAGCCTTGAAGAGTTTCCTGTCCAACCTAAATCAAGGCTCTAGCCTAATCTAGTTGATGGACCCTACAACCATAAAGTCTAGTAAATTTTAATTAGCGTTCTTTTTAATGGCTTGATTTACTCAAAAGTGTATGGTAGTGCAACTGATGGTGTTAAGATGCTTGCGAAAAATGATGAAACTTATATGAACACTGGCAAAGAATGATTATATTTCTTATTTTTTTCCTTTTGAAATGATTTTAAAATTAGAAGAAAACACAACGCTATGCTAATTTATTTTTCTTTTTCAAATAACAATGCAAAGAAAATGCCAGGAAAGAAAGAGATCTAACAAACTAAGTTTTTTTTTTCATATTTTCTTCCAATCAAAGAAGAAATAACAAAAGATTCTAAAAGAAACTAATGAATGCATGATTCATGGCCCCCCCTGGCCATGAGGGGGAATTGTTTTTTTTTAAATGCAACTCATTTTTCTTAAAATTTCAAGCTAAAAATAAGTTTAAAAAGCTAGGAAACACAAAAAATATTTTAAATTAAAAAGCAAGCTATGCTGGAATACAACCTAGTCAAAACTGCTTATGACAGAGACCAGAAAGAAACAAGAAAAACCTAGGAAGTAAAAAATTGACAGGGAAGAGGATGACTGCCTCCTCAAAATTTTCTAGATTGACACACGACTGTCACTTCAATAGCCAGCATATGCATGCAGGCTGCCCAAAGACAGGACACATATGCACATGTTCAGACCCACTACAGGCCGTGTGTGCCTCCATTTTTCCTCAAAAAGGAGGACAAGTAGCTAAGCTTAGGCAGGGAGTACTGGTTTTGAAAACCAGAACCCCTTAAAGGTGAAAAAGCTTACTTTGACAAAGAAGAGGCAAGAAAACTTTAGCAAAACAAAGCTAATCCTGAGGTTTTTACCTGACTATGGACTATTCAATTAGAGACCTAGAAGGACCCAAAAGATCCATGAGAAGGATCACTTCTACAGGGGAGAGGATGACTGCCTCTTCCTAAGAAGGATTTCCTGGGTTCTCAGACATGCAACTAACACTTCATCAACAGGCGTACATACGTGGGCTGACTAAAGGTAGGGTGCGTGCATACGCGGGCTGTCCCACTATAGGGCACGTATGCCTTTTAAGACTCTCAAAAACATAAAAGAAATAGTCTGGTAAGCAGAGCAGGGAAGACTGGTATTGAGAACCCGAACCCCTGAACACTCATACTTCTTGCAGAAACTCAAAAAATATAGTAAAACCAATTTCAAAATACCCAATTAAAAATCCCCAAAGAACCCTAGAGAGTCCCCAGTATGGTCGCCAATTTTGTTGTGGGTGGGAAATCCCTCCTACGGACTAGCACTAAGGGTTTTATCATGCATGTAGAAATAACCTAAAGATTCTTACTTTTTACCATCATCCCATGCCTAGACCCCCATTACTCATATGTAAATACAAGGCTCAAGAGATTAAGTTGACGTACCTTATTCTTCATGTTTGATGTCGATCCCTTTTCGTGCTTGGTCGTTCTTTGACTGCAACTCTCCTCCCAATGCTGACCTACATTCACTAAAGACAAACAAAGAAATCCACATGCATTTGATCTATGAACTAATGGGTTAGATATTTAATCAATCATACAATCAATATTCCAATAATGATAATCTCATATGGCGGGATGGGAAAACCAAATCTTTTATTACTTCACAATGATACCTTACAATAATAAAGTCAGCTACTACTCTTCGATCCTAGTCCTGGGCTCTTCTTCCACTATCTTCCAACTTCTTTGCTCTATACTTCTCTTTGCAGAAGGATGGCTAAAGGTTGGGACAAAGGGAATGCTCAATCGGGTATAGTTTCTTTACTATGATTCTCCTCTTCCAAATGGGACCCCTAACCCTTCTTTTATAGGCTAGAAGAAGCTAGGTAGTTGGTCGAATGTCCGGCCATGCATGGCCGAAAGTTTTAGTTAACTTACCTAAAGCTGTGTGTTCCATCAACAACTTTCCTTTTTTCGTGCTTTTGTAGGTACACACGGGTTGTCTTGGGTCAGCTAGCATGTACACACGTGCAATAATGTAGCAGGGCGCGTGGACCTTTATAAAAGGTTTTTTTTAAGAAGAGTTTTTCAGTAGTGTTTTGGAAAAGAAGGAATCTGAGATGGCCTGATGCTAGGTAAGCATGTCTGGTGAAAATTAGGGTTATAACAACATCTCTTCTCAGAGATAAGATTCCACCATTCTAGCGAGTCTTTCCACACTTTGTAATTTACAGTCTTTGTACATTTTTGCTCATTAATAGAAAATTGTGTATTAATGTATATCTGTGTTTATGGTTGCATCTCTAATACATTTTTGTTATAATATTGGAGATCTGATATATCTATGTACATTTATTCATTATATCTCTGCTCTTATTTCATGCCAAAAATAATATGGATCAGTGGTATCAGAGCAGGCTGCTCTTGATCATTTTTTCTTTCTTTCAGTGCATGTCCCCGACAAGGTTCAAGTATATAAAGTTGGGTAACGACCTTGTCTCTATTGAATACAATCACTCTTGCATGCCCAAGAAACCCTCCATGGTGGAAGAAAAGAAAAACGACGGAGCAGACTATTCTATCAATCTGTTGCTTGAGTAATCTCTCACGTGACAGAGGGAAGAAATGATGGAGAATTTTTCCCACATCCTTCAACTCCTCTCGATAGAAATAGATGCATCTTCATCAAAAAACCACTTTGGAAGCACCTCTCCTTTCAAGGTACAAGTTAATTTTTATATTCTTGTATTTGAAGGTCAGATATATGCAGATGCCCTAGACTAATGGTTAAATCTGCTAGAAGGTTATTTCTCTGTTCACTGATTTTCTGACAGGGAAAATATCAACTTCGCACTCCTTAAATCTCTCCCCCATGTTAAACATTGGTGGGAAAATTACTAGGAGAAAATTTCCATAGAAGAGTCTGGAATATATGGGGCCGATCCCACTTGGGATGTTTTTGTGGACGCGGTAAATGAACATTATTATCCTGTTGAAAACTATGAGGACCAATATATTAGATGGACCACATTGCGGAAAGAGAGAGGTCAAGTAGTTATGGAGTTCACCAATACCTTCCATACCTTATGCACTAAGATGGGTATCAAAGACTTTGAACACCATTTGGTTCTGAAATACCACGGGGCTCTACACAGATACATCCAAACTGAAATGGATTTTTTGGACATTTCATTAGTCGGTGGTGCTTATCGATATGTTTTTAAAATCGAGCAGAAATTTAAGCACCAAAACAAACGAGAGTTCGTGTCTAAAAATCTGCAACAACCAAAGTATGATAAAGATGGTCCTAACAAACCATCTCTTGAAAACCATTCCAATTCACATGAAAAGAAGGGTCATGGGAAGACGAAGAAGGACACCGGGAAATGGTGTGATTTCCACAAAATCCCCTGGAAAAACACCGATGAATGTCGCTCAAAACAATCATTGGTGGAAAAAATCAAAGAAAAGGAGACAAACCCTGATTCAAAAAATACTGACATAAGACTAATCATCGATGTTGACCCCACTTCTATTGTCATGATTGCAACAATTCAACCATAAGAACGAACATATCCTGAAGAGGGGGAGCACCTTTTTCATTCCTAGATGTGGGTGAAGGGGACCCCACTACATTTTATTGTTGATAGTAGAAGCCAGAAGAACCTCATCTCAATAGAGGTCATCAAACAGTTGGGATTGTCGACAAAAACACACCCACAACCATACAACACCGGGTGGCTTTTCTAGGGACAAGATCTCCATGTCAACCAACAGTGGTGATTGACATACGTCATCTAATCCTTCAAGGATGAGGTATTATGTGATGTTGCCCTGTTGGATGTCTATGACGTGTTGGTACTGAGAGGGGGGTGAATTAGTATCAAGTACAATTTAAAAAAAAATTCAGCTTATACTTAAACCATTCAATTATATCCAATGAGAAATGAACAATAGTATAAGAGTTACACAAATAAAACAAAGTACACCATGCACAATATATGAGAAATAATCAATAGTTATTGTTCAAGGGAAGTAATGACTTCCAAAGGTAGCTACATATTACAAATGTAAAGGGAGTGATAAACCTCCAAGAAGAAGATACAATCCTCCAATATCAAGAGAGAGTTGAAATCTCCATCCTTGCCCCTTCCTTCCATCCAAGAATATATGAGAGATAATAAAACTTTACATTAAATCATGACCATCAACCAACCATCACATAGAACCTGATAATGCTTCCTGAGACTTCTTCAATTTATGAAATTATTCAATTCTTGGAACACTATGATCCTGTAGATAATATTAATCAATGTATTATCTGACACTTCTCCAAGTTTCACTCCTTGAATCCTCCCCAAAAGGAAGTTATAGAAAGAATGGTAGACTTTATTCAATTCTAGTTTATTTAGAAGACCCAACTTGTACAACATGCCCTGCACTCAATATTTAACATACAATTCTGAAACTCACACAAAAGAAACTAAAGTCTGTACTCTTTCCAATGGAAGTGGTCCCACTTCATTTGGAGTATGTATGAATAAGTTATGACTATTTTACCCGGAACACCTGTTTATTGACTAGCTTCAGGACTGGTCACAAACCCTATCTTCCACAGAGTGTATCTCCATAATTATAGCGAATCAAGAGCTGAAATTTTTACCAAAGGTACCTTGATATGTCTTCTCAATAAAATAGAGATTTCACCATCTGAATCATTCTATAAAAAATTTATAGCAAAAATGGTAAGATGACCTAAAAATAACATACCTTAGAACACATCACCAAAAGACTTCATCCTCCCTTGAAATCTGGCCTTCTTTACTTTTGATTTCCTCTTAAATTCGACTTGTATCAAATGAATGTATAATGATGTTTATTTATACCATTTATGTCACTTCATTTTAACATTAGGGCTGACCTGACACTTTCTTATTTTGTAATTCTTTTCTCTAATTATCTTCAGGGTCTACATGTACTTCCTTCTTCAATTCACTTTGTCATCTTCAAAAATTCATTTCTCCTCAACCATGAGGATCCATGTGACGTGCCACATACCACTAGAAAAAAAATGATGTATACTATCCATTCATGGGTGTTTTATATGCATGTGCATTTTCCTTCATGTCCAAATACCTTTATCAATCTTGCGGTCCAAAACCCATGACTAGGGTTGACATCAATGACAACAACCAATCTTCCAACAA
>ML781635.1:756658-767202 GCA_009831015.1 Picea engelmannii | reverse complement strand
GCGTGTCTTTGAGCTTGCTATTTTCAATCTCAACATGCTTCAATTTTTTAAGATTCTCATCTTCTTGTTGAATCATTTCTACTTCATGATTTTCTTCTTCTTCATTGTCATCTCTTTCAATCCTTGGATGAGGACATTCATATTCAACATGTCTTACTCCTTCACAATTAAAGCAAAAGAATTGACCTCTATTTTCTTCTTTGAAATCTGAGATGTTGTAATCTTCTTCAACTTATTCTTCTTCTTCTGCTTCTTCCCTTGCATAAAGTTCTTGTAGCTTGTCCCAAAGCTCTTTTGCTGATGCACATGATACCACCTTGGATTTCATTGAATTTGTCAATCCATCCAGGATGGTATCTATTGCCAGTTTGTTGTTCCTTTTTGCTTCCTTCTGAGCTGCAGTCTTTGGTTTCTTCAAAGCATTGTATCCTGAAGCAACTGAGAACCAAACATCTTCCCCAAGATCTTTCAAGTAAGTTTCCATTCTATTTTTCCAATATTCAAAATTGCTTCCATCAAATGGTGGAATCCCATTTGGAATGTTTTCTTCCATTTCTGCATAGGATCTTCCTTCCAGTGGTTAAACTGTACTGAAGGTAACCCACTCTGATACCAATTGTTGGCACTGAGAGGGGGGTGAATCAGTACCAAGTACAATTTAAAAAAAATTTCAAATTAAACTTAAACCATTCAATTATATCCAATGAGAAATGAACAATAGTACAAGAGTTACACAAATACACCACAATACACCATGCACAATATATGAGAAACAATCAATAGTTATTGTTCAAGGGAAGTAATGACTTCCAAAGGTAGCTACAACTTCCAAATGTAAAGGTAGGGATAAACCTCCAAGAGGAAGATACAGTCCTCCAATATCAAGAGAGAGTTGAACTCTCCATCCTTGCCCCTTCCTTCCACCCAATAATATATGAGAGATAATAAAACTTTACATTAAATCATGACCATCAACCAACCATCACATAGAACCTGATAATGCTTCCTGAGACTTATTCAATTTATGCAATTCTTCAATTCTTGGAATACTATGATCTTGTAGATAATATTACTCAATGTATTCTCTGACGCTTCTCCAAGTTTCACTCCTTGAATCCTGCCCAAAAGGAAGTTATAGAAAGAATGGTAGACTTTATTCAATTTTGGTTTATTCAGAAGACCCACCTTGTAAAGAATTCCCCACGCTCAATATTTAAAATACGATTATGAAACTCACACAAAAGAAACTACAGTCTGTACTCTTTCCAATGGAAGTGGTCCCACTTCATTTGGATTCTGTATGAAGACGTTATGACTATTTTACCCGGAACACTTGTTTATTGTCTAGCTTTAGGATTGGTCACAAACCCTATCTTCCACAGAGTGTATCTCCATAATTATAGCTAATCAAGAGATGAAATTTTTACCAGAGGTACCTTGATATGTATTCTCAATACAATAGTGATTTCACCATCTGATTCTAGAAAAAAAGTTATAGCAAAAATGGTAAGATGACCTAAAAATAACATACCTTAGAACACATCATCAAAAGGCTTCATCCTCCCTTGAAATCCGACCTTCTTTACTTCTGATTTCCTATGAAATTTGACTTGTATCAAATGAATGTATAATGATGTTTATTTATACCATTTATTTCACTTCATTTTAACATTAGGGCCAACCTGACACTTTCTTATTTTGTAATTATTTTCTTTAATTATCTTCAGGGCCTACATGTAATTCCTTCTTCAATTCACTTTGTCATCTTCAAAAAATCATTTCTCCTCAACTATGAGGATCCACGTGACGTGCCACATACCACCGGAAACACCATGATGTATAATATCCATTCATGGGTGTTGTATATGCATGTGCATTGTCCTTGATGTCCAAATACCTTTATCAATCTTGCGGTCCAAAACCCATGACTAGGGTTGACATCAATGACAACAACCAATATTCCAACATGATGTTCTCTTGGGCCAACTATATATGTGGAAGCGCCATGCAATCTATGAGTCTCAACCCTGTAGTTTCATTTTTACTCTAGGGGGTCATCTCCATAGGATACCAGAGATGGTTTCGACTACTGTCCCACCTAAACAGTTTCGCAAGGTAGTATCTCTTTCCGCAAGGTAGTATCTCATACAACCACTACAACCTTGGCCCAAGCACATTCTATCCAACAGAAGTAGGTCGAAAATACTGCAAGAAAGTGAAAAGATTTCTTCTGCATACAAACATCTCATGTAGCCAGATTGGTTAAAAAGGTCCAACCCTTCCAGCCACATGTTTATGAAAACCTTCAAAAACCTAAGCAACATAGCTTCTCCAACAAGGCAAGCAGCTCATCAAGATGCAGATTCATCAAAATCTTTTCCCTCTCCCTTGGGAAATCACCGCAATGGAAACCATTCCTTTTCAATGAGGGAGGATTGGTCTTGGTGGATATCAGTGGCCACTTGCCTTTTCCAACTCACTCAAAACAATTTTCTGGCAATTTTGGCAATTTACTATTTTTAGCAGTTTTTAACTTTTGGGGCCATTTTGAGGGCCTAAATGAATTATTTTTGGATATATATTCTCAATTATAGTTAAAGGATCTCATTTATCCCCCAAAATTAATCTCCTCGACAATACCTTTCCAAGGATCTATCATGCACCTCAAACGGAGATCGTATGCGAAAGTCACGCCCTCGAGAAGTTGGTACACCAAACTGCCCAAAACGGGGTCCACAAAACTGTTGGCTTTTCATCTTCCACGATTAGGGTTTTGGATTGTATTTATGATAAAAATGCCTTTGAAGTCTCATTGTAAAATAATCTTCTCACGGATGCGAGTAGCCTTCACATCTCTTCTCAGAGATAAGCTGCCACCATTTTAGCGAGTCTTTCTCCACTCTATATTTTACAGTCTTTGTACATTCTCGCTCATTAATAGAAAATTGTGTATTACTATATATATGTGTTTATGGTTGCATCTCTGATAAATTTCTGTTATAATATTGGATATCTAAGATATCTCTGTACATTTCTTTATTATATCTCCACTGTCATTTCGTGCCGAAAATAATCTGGATCAATTTTTCCTTGAGAGATGTCTCTTTCTCACATGTGTTGATACATCTGTTGGAATGTTTTGATTATTTGGAAGGTATTGTTCTCCTTACTGACATATAGGGTAGGTTTCATTCCACCTGCACAATGCATTCACCTATACTGATCACATATTTTTCATAGGATCAACCCCATTAATTATGGAATTATACATTCAAGTTGCTCTAAAGGTGTCGTTTATAGATGGTAGAGCTTACCTCTTCATGGGTGTCATAGTTAGTACCTCACTAGCCATCTAGAACCCATGTTGTGGTTTTTCTATAGGTTTGGAAGCCCTGTTTAGTTCCACCATGACTTTGCATTGAAGCTTCATATCTTCTTGTCAGATTTTGTTGGCCAATTACCAGTTGGGCTTCCAAACATTTGTTGTCTTGAGTTGTACTTGCATTGCATATTGACCACTTGTTCTTTTTGGGCCTAATGTTGGCTTCAAATTTCTATCATATAGCCACATATATGCATTCTCAAAAAGTTACCATCCTTGCAATACTATCCTTTACGACTTGACACGCTTTATCCCTGGAGGAAAATTCCCCTGAGTGTCCATATCCTGCATTTGTTTCCTTTCATTGAGCATAGGTACATTCCTTGCACTTGGAACTAATTTTCTCTCTCGCGATGCTCATTCCCTCCATTTTAATATGGCATTCTTTTATTCATTTTCAGGATTTATAATATGAAAAAGACAAAAAGATAAAAAAAAGAAGGATGGGAATGAATCTTTTTTTTATATGGAATCTACTTGTGTGTCTCCCTTGAATATAGCACATTCTTGTGAGTCTTTACCTCATTATTTGGTTTAGTATGGATTTAGGAGGCCCTTTTCTCATTTTTTAGCATAATCTCCTCCAGATGGTTATTATTCTAGTCATATGGAGCATTTTTTATTCCTCCCGTGTCGTAGAGGTATCCCAATTTATATATTCACTGTTTCCCAAGTCACATTATGTGTCATTTTTTCGTTCAAGGGAATTCAACCCATGTCAGCCACTCTTTAGAATACTTGAATTTCCAAGTTGACCTTCCCTTGTGTCAAGTACATCTCAGTTTCAAAAATATCTTTGTATCTCACTTGTGCTAGTATAGAAGGTCCCCATTGACTTCTTGTTGGCGGGTCTGCACTTATCGACTATGACTTAATTCTCTAAGAGTATGACCTACAATTGTACCTTGGGCCTATTTAAATCATTGATAGGTGACCTTGCGCTCACCAGATGACAAACCATTATTGGTCACTGATTGAGTGGTTTCCCCCGTGTTAGACGTCAACAACCATTATCACACATATGGATTCATGTGGTTCCTTGGTTTCCATTTGAACCCATTGGTGGATTCCTCATCTTTGTCAGTAGTACTCATCATTGGCTACTATTCAAAGAGTCTCTACTGTGTGTTATTCCATCTGGTACATGCTGGAGTTGTACCTTAGTCCTTTAATATTTTTTTTTTCGATTTCTTCCAAATATTTGGCTTTATTCTATTCCTCATGCTGGATGATCGAGGATGTATTAATTCCTTCCTTCCAACGGATATTTTCCTATATAATTCAACACATCTTGCTATGGGACAGGGATCTAGAGTCATTTTTAGTACCTTGGGGATTACAAACATCAATGGCATGTTCCCTCGCTATTGATAATGGGAATACATCAATGTCCCATGATCGGTAGATTCTATCAAGTGTTCGAAATCAACTCCTTTATTCACACTTGTTAGACTGTACTAGGTACCTTGACGCCCATTATCGTTATCGGTGGATTTCTTCGTGTTTTTTAACAATATACACCAATAATCGGTAATCAAACGGTGTCTCACTATGTTTGACTTCAACACATATTTTGCATGGTGTAGACTCCTACCATGACAGGTTTTTTTGAAAACATTGAGTTAAGTACAAGCATAATATATTTTATGCTCCTATCCGATTTGTATTAATTGTACCACCCTCTTAGACATTGGTACTTGTAGAGGATCAATTTGTTCCATGGATGATTTTAGGGGCTAAATTTTTCTCATGGGATAATTTTCCATGGTTTTTCCAAAAACGAGATTCGCTATTTTAAAAATGATTCGCCCAAATTCTATAAGATAAAATTCTTTTACCTTAAAAATCGCCAAAATTTTATAAAAACTATATAAAATCCTTATAAATTTGAATATTTTTACAAAAATATCGCCAAACATTTATAATTGGCATATGAAGGATTAGTAAGATTCGCCAAGGTTTCTACATTTAAAAAAAAATTACATCCTTAAAATCACCCCTAATTTGTTCACTCCATTGACTCCATATATCCTCTATTTGATTTCGAGACATAGCTCCATTGTGTATCCGTTCATGGCTATGATCTACATTTGCATGTATCCACTATGTATTTTTCTCGTGGCCATGAATTCTACTTTTATATATCACATGGATCCACTATGTACATTTTTTCGTGGTCGTGGACGTCAATTATGCTTTCATTACTCATGGATCCACAATGTAATTGATTTGGCAGCCAAGGTTACATCACTCCTAATCATGGGGCATGCCCGACTTGGGAAGAGAGTATCTTACTTGTTTATGTTGTAGGTATTGTTTCAGAATTGGTCTTCAACTACTCCTACCAAGGCCCCTCCATGATTTGATGATTATTTTGTAATGTATTTCAGCCATCAGTTTCTCTTCTGACCTCATACTTTAGGGGTAATATAGTATAGCGACATTTAGCACCACATATGTTTATGATGACTTATTGGCCTCAATTACATCTCTTTCACTACTTGTAGGATCTGTTAGCGATAAAAAATGCACTGTCATTTTTTAAAGAATGATGCCTAATATTGTAGGGAAACATTTGACTATTTTCCCAAGCTCCAAATGTAGATTTGAAAGTACAATTGGAAAGCTTAGGATTTCTAGATGTCGATCGACTATTCAAGCATGTAAAACAGACTCTCCATGACTGAGAAATTTGATTTAAAAAAAATCTATGCTTTCACCAGCTAACTCGTCTTGAATTTTGCTAGTTAGCTGGTGAAAGATTTTCTTTTCACCAGCTAAGGAGAGGATTTTTGGGTAAATTAGTTGGTGAAAGCCTGTCATGGATAGAATAACCGAATTTTTGCCCAGATCGGGATTTTTTGAGTTTGAATGGTTTGAAACGACTTCAAATGGACAGTTGTTGAATTATCAAGTCTGATTCAAAGGCTAGTTTTGAGGGATAAGGTCAAAAAGAGTTTTTTCAACTACATTTGGCATCTTTTTCAAAGGCAGAATATCAGGGGTTTGAATACACATCATCCAATTTGAATTTTATCTTTGGAGGACCAAATCAAACAGCTTTGGGAGGCTAAAAATGCACTTCATCAACAATCTACTACTCTTAGAGATCATTAGATAGGACCTTTTCCTATTTTGTTTTGATTTTTCATTTTTAGTATTCTAGATCCATTTTTATAGGATCTCATCCTACACTTGTTGTATCTATTTTGATTTGACTATTTTTAGTAAATCTGATTCATCTTTCAAGGATCTAGATTTCATCTTGTAAGGCTATAAAGCCAAAGACATTTGGATCACTATGGGTTCAATCTAAGAGACATTTTCTAGCCATTGAATTTGACTTCTTATTATGATAATAGAATCACAGTCCTCTTTTGTTTTCAATATCAGATTCTTTCATATATTTCATGATTCTACACTTTACTCCAGTTTATTTTAGCTTTTAAGAACTGTCATCTTCTTATTAAGCTCATAAACTTGGATTAAAGAATTTCTTGCTGTCTTGTATGACCCTGCATATGGTTGTATTTGGTTATCTGGACTAGTATTCTTCATCCCCTTTTTTTCAACTCTGTTGTCTGATTATTGTTCTCTAAAAGCACTGTTTTATTCAGATACATGATGAGTGGTTACTTTCATTAGCTATTGAGTTATCTTATTGTTCTAAGCATACAAATCTACCATATTCTTAAGTTACCAAGCACCTTTGGTATACAACCACAAAGGGTTTCTTGGAGTGATAACAAATTGGCGCCACTGTCGGGGAGAGGATATTGAAGCTCAACTTCCATAGGAAATGACATTAGATCCAACTTTGATGATAGACAAAGCCTGGACATCATTTGGTTGTAATCATCTATCTGGCGACTCCATGAAGGATGAATTCAGTGGCGACTCCATTGTTCAAAAAATTGTTGGTGACTCCACTGGTATGACATGAACAGGATCTTAGCAAAGAGGTATCCATTATGTGATTTTTCAAGTATTTCTGGTTTCCCTAATTCAGTGCCTAATAGAGATGAATGGGAACACAACCTTCCCAGATTTCGAGGAGAAGAATGGGAAGTGCCAGCTGAACACTTGTTGGATTTTCATAATTTTATTCATCGACTTGAAATTGTACATGAGGATGTTCAGATCTGGCTCTTATTTTTCTCATTAGAGGGAATTGCTCATGAATGGTGCCGGTCTCTTCCTAATGCAAGTGTTAGTACTTTGACAGATTTCCATTCATCCTTCAATTCCTTTTGTAAAGATTATTTTCCAATTGAATATCTTTTTGAAGGATGTTGTGAAGAGTTTTCTTCGTTTCATAAAGCTTTATTTGTTGAAGAAGACATTTACCATGTAGGACAAGAGGTGTTGAAGGATAATAGTCACATATCTGACATCATATCAAATGTGTCTATTGTTTTGAATATTGATCAAAATCAACATGTCTCTTTTAGATGTATTGATGTTGAAGAACCAATGCATATATCAGCAGGAGAAAGTAATAGATCAACATATTTCAGATCTGTGGCAAATACTATGAGCAACCCTTAGCTTTCAGATTTGCAGACACAGGAAAATTATAGAAGACATGAAGACTTGAAAGGTGATGAGAAGATTGACCAATCAGTAAGTGAAAGTATTGCATCTGCAATATATGTTGGAGACAACCCACATTTTCCAGATTTGCAGACAAAGGTGGTTTGTAGTAGACATGCAGAGGAAGATGATAGGCAGAAGGGTCCAGATCTCAAGCAACCTACATTCAACAATGAGATTAGTAAAATAAACCTTCAACATCTTTTCAATTTACAATTGGATCCGCAGTCCAAAGAGGTATTTCTTTGTGAATTTGATGACCCTTTTGCTAACTATTTGGAGTCTATGAGTAGCATAAATCCAAAAATATTTTTGTTAGATGAAGGTTGGTCTTGTCATCTTTTCAAATTGCATTAAAACAATCTATGGTTTCTTTTATCTTTTGGGAAAATATCAAACATGATATTAGCAAGTCAATTACTTTCTTGGCTGCTTTGGAAATTTAGTTTTACCTGATCAATCTGCCTCTACTGGTTAGTGTAGGGATTGATAGAAGAATAAGCTCTTTCTTTGAGCAGGTAGATTACTTTCATTTTTCTTAATTAGGCAAAGAGACTCCCTTTTCATGCTTAATGGCTCAATCTGGATCATCCCTCCATGTTGCAGCTACTCAGTCAGCCTCGAGTCATCCATCAATCTCTCAGGTGTTTATTGCAGATTCAGAGAAATTTGATTTATTCCCAAGGCAGTTTTTCTGGGTTTTCACCAGCTTATTAGTTTTGAAATCCGCTAGTTAGCTATTGAAAGCTTTCCTTTTCACCAACTAAAGGGGCGGATTCAGGGAAAATTAGCTGGTGAAACCTGTTACATAGAAGCAAGATTGTTACATCTTCCATGATATTTTCAGAGAATTCTAGTATATCATTTTCTTTAGTATATGGATTTGTAGTGGTAAGATAAAACTTTAAAAGATGGAATGGTCCAAATCCTTATGTTAAAGAAGGTGGATTACAACAAAAAATTGGTGTAAATGTGGCTTTATAGTCTTTTACAGGCCACACAGGTCCTATACTCTATCTGGCAACACATAATATGGTGGTTACTGCAAAGGAGCACAGAGTAGACAAGTATTGGGATAAGGCAGTATTGATTGTACTGTTCGTATGTAGGATTTGGAGGGTGGAAGTGTGATTTCATTAACTATAGAAGGTTCTTGAGAATGGAAATCCAGATGCATTATTGTTAGCTTTGAAGTTCATGACAAAATCCTTTCAGAGATGATAAATCTATGTAAAATGCTATCACATGCATGCAATCTGAGTGACCTATTTACAGCAGAGCATATGCTTCTTTTCTTCCTACAGTGAAGGAAACATCCTTTTGTTGTCCTTGAGTTCATTTAGTTTGGAAAGTTCTAGTAGATATTTTGTTTGCAGATTTGATAGTGGCTCAAGAATGATAGGTTGTTGTAAATTTGCAGGGAGATAAATCAAAAGAACACCGAGTTTTTGGTGAAACAACAGTTTTGAATATGAAAGGTTTCTTTTTGGCCAAAGACAGAGCTTTCACCAACGCAAAGGGAAAAATTATAACCAGTTAGCTAGTGAAAAGCAGAACTTTCACTAGCTAACTAGCAGATCGTAAGGTGAATTAGCTGGTGAAACTACAGAAATAAATTTTTGGAAAATTAAGCTGAAGCAAAGCGACTTTGGAGTATTTGAAAAGGTATGGGAACATCAAATTATTAACCACCAAATCAAGAAAAACTTAGCATCAAAGATTCATGGAAGATCCTCAGACTAAAGAGGTCACAAAGGAGGCATTTGATATGGTCTTAGTAGATGACATTTTCAGTTCAATAGTTGCAGCTGTTACTGAAGGTTGTTCCATTTTACAACAACATGAAGGTTTTAATTCGGTACACAATATCCTCAAATATTGGTGAAGTCGCTTCAATATTTCTAATGCCAGCTCCAAAAGGAGATGATCATACACTTGTAAACTTTCCCCAACTTAGGACATGAGACCAATGTTCCTCTTGGGAAGGGTTTTAGGTGTCTCTTTTCAAAGAAAGATCACATGTTTTCTCCTTCGAAGCCATTCCATGTGATTACTTCTCAACTGGCAAAGCTAAAGCTATAACCCTTAATCATTCATTAACAAGGTTTTGAGCCATGGGCTTATAGGAGGAAGAAGATCTCTGATATCTATATTCATCATGGCTAGGCAGCCAATATCCATATTTGTGGAAATATATATTGGGTTTTGGTACATTTTATTTCAGAGGACCTAGGTGGCTAGCTCGGTCTTATAATTCAATATGGATCAGTTATCTTCTGAAAATCTTCTTCTAGAGTCCTTTCAAGGCAATGACATGACTGAACAACTTGCATTGACATGGAGATCGAAATAGAGATGGACATTGGTTCACAAGGTGCAATGATGCTCTTCGAAGAAACCGAGCAGGGTGAAGTCTTTGATTCAATACACCAGGGCATCTCAAGACAAATGCTTTGTATCTGAAGCTGCTGGAAAACGAAAAGTCAAAGACCTCAAGCTACCTGCAATACTCTCATTTCAAGGTTGAAGTTATCCTGGAATTTTCAAAACCATGGTTACATATCTCACC
>ML781635.1:743362-754075 GCA_009831015.1 Picea engelmannii | reverse complement strand
AAATATTAATAATTGTTAAGAAGGTATAAAATTGTTTAAGCTTATATACAACTGATTCACCCCCCCCCCTCTCAGTTGTATTAGTATTTCCAACAGAATGATGCCTAATCTTGTAGAGAATATTTGACTAGTTTCCTGAGCTCCAAATGCATATTTTAAAGCACCATTGGAAAGATTAGGATTTCTAGATGTCGATCGACTATTCAAGCATGTAAAATAGACTCTCCATGACTGATAAATTTGATTTTAAAAACACCTGCGCTTTCACCAGCGAACTCGTCTTGAATTTTGCTAGTTAGCTGGTGAAAGCTCTACTTTTCACCAGCTAAGGAGCGGATTTTTGGGTAAATTAGCTGGTGAAAGCCTGTCACGGCTAGAATAACCAAATTTTTGCCCATATTGGGATTTTTTGAGTTTGAATGGTTTGAAACCACTTCAAATGGACAGTTGTTGAATTATCAAGTCTGATTCAAAGGCTTGTTTTGAGGTATAAGGTCAAAAAGAGGTTTTTCAACTACATTTGGCATCTTTTTCAAAGGCAGAATATCAGGGGTTCGAAGACACATCATCCAATTCGAATTTTATCTTTGGAGGACCAAATCAAACAGCCTTGGGAGGCTAAAACTATACTTCATCAACAATCTACTACTCTTAGAGATAATTAGATAGGACCTTTTCCTATTTTGTTTTGATTTTTCATTTTTAGTATTCTAGATCCATTTTTATAGGATATCATCCTACACTTGTTGTATCTATTTTGATTTGACTATTTTTAGTAAATCTGATCCATATTTCAAGGATCTAGATTTCATCTTGTAAGACTATAAAGCCAAAGACATTTGGAGCACTATGGGTTCAATCTAAAAGACATTTTCTAGCCATTGAATTTGACTTCTTATTCTGATAATAGAATCACAGTTCTCTTTTGTTTTCAATATCAGATTCTTTCATATATTTCATGATTCTACACTTTACTCCAGTTTAGTTTAGCTTTTAAGATCTGTCATCTTCTTATTAAGCTCACAAACTTGGATTAAAGAATTTCTTGCTGTCTTGTATGACCCTGCATATGGTTGTATTTGGTTATCTGGACTAGTATTCGTCATCCCCTTTTTTTCAATTCTGCTGTCTGATTATTGTTCTCTAAAAGCACTGTTTTATTCAGATACATGATGAGTGGTTACTTTCATTAGCTATTGAGTTATCTTATTTTTCTAAGCATACAAATCTACCATATTCTTAAGTTACCAAGCACCTTTGGTCTACAACCACAAAGGGTTTATTGGAGTGATAACATGCAAGATACCAGATATATAAAATATTTAGAACATAAATAAAATGCTAGAAATGGCAGAATAACAGTAAAATATCCAGCATAATCTTCACAATACACATAAATGATATAACAATAGCACTTTGATTCAGACAGCAATGTTCATAGGCCTCTTCAAGGGGGAAACCTCCAATCGAGCAGCGCTCTGTTACAATAATCTCCAAGCTAGGGTTCTCATACCCTCGACCATTATTTATACTAAATATGTCTATTAAGAGAAGCATCTAGAGGATGATCCTTCTAGAAGTGGAAGCTTCTATTAGGTCTTCTTACATCCACCTTATTCTAATTTATTGAAAAGCCTTATTAATATTGACCTTTATTACATCCGAATACATTGATCTACCTATGTGCGGGTTAGGACCTTAACATGTTCTCCCCCTTAAAAACAACCTTGTCCTCAAGGCTTGAGATGTGGAAAATGCTACAGAATGGTAGCTGGTTCCCAAGTGGCATATGCTGGAGTCATATCTTTCCACTATACTAGCACTTCCTTGATGGTTCTCTGACGCAGGCGATGCTCACACTGGTCCAAAACTGCTTCTGGCTATAGCCAAATGGATCATTCTTCAGCTAACTCTAGAAGGTTGGTTTGAATTTGGCACCTGGTTCCAATCACCTTCTTCAAGCATGAAACATGAAAAACAGGATGTAGCTTCGACTGACTAGGCAGAGCTAACTGATCTGCGACTTGTCCCACACGCTTGAGAACTGTGTAAGGGCCATAAAATTTGGGTGCTAGCTTCTGACAATGCTCGGCCTTGAGGGAAGTTTTCTTATATGGTTGCAGTCTCAGAAACACCTGATCCCCTTCTACAAATTGACGTTCAGAGCGACCTTGATCTGCTTGCTGCTTCATTCTATTCTATTCCATGACCAAGTTATCTTTAAGGGTATGAAGGATATCCTCTTGGACTGTAAGTGTTCGGTCAACCGCCTAGACCTTCGAGGTACCCGATAAGTATGAGAGATCTGAAGGTGGCTTCTGTCCATATACTGCTTCAAAAGGAGTCATGCAAGTGGCTGTATGGTATGTAGTGTTGTACCACCATTCATCGAGGGGTAACCATTGAGCCCACTGGTGTTGTTTTTCAGAGGCAAAGCACCTCAGATATGTTTCCAAACACTTGTTGACAACTTCCATTTGACCATCCGTCTGGGGATGATAAGCTGAGCTAAGATGCAATTGTGTGCCTTGTATCTTAAACAACTCTTGCCAAAAATTGCTTGTGAAAGTTGGGTCTCGATAAAAAAAAATAGAGCGCGGCATGCCATGAAGCTTGAAGACCTGGTCCATGAAAATTTGAGCCATCGTGGATGCAGTAAATGGGTGGGGAAGAGCGCAAAAATGATCATACTTGGAAAGGAGATCCACCACCACCATTATGAATGATTTATTCCCCAATTTGGGTAAGCCTATAATAAATTCCATAGAGATATCCTTCCAAATAGCAGGGGGGATCGGAAGCGGTTGGAGGGTGCCTGGAGATTTGACTGTTTCTCCCTTGTTGTGTTGACACACCTCATATTCAACGAAAAACTTACAGATGTCCTGTTTCATACCATCCCAGAAAAAAGAATGTTTGACTCGGTCATATGTTTTGGTGAACCCTGAGTGCCCCGCTATGGGTGTAGCATGAAGCTCAAAAAGCACCGTGGATTTGAGCTTGGATTGTTTACTTAAATACAAGAGACCTTTGTATCGAAGCTCATCTTGGAGCCAGGATTACCCTAGGGGATCCAGAGCCTTGTTTTGCAGTTGCTGGATCAGATGCGAACTTTTGGGATCTTGAAGCCATTCTTGGAACACAGCTTGGAGCCAATCGGGTACAATGAAGGAAAGAGAAGAAAGGGATCCTTCGTCTTCATATTTCCGGGATAGTGCATCTTCCACGACATTGTCTTTTCCCTTCTTGTAAATGATCTCATAATCATATCGAAAGAGCTTAGTCACCCATTTTTGTTGTTCCTAGGAGGAAATGCGTTTTTCCAGAAAGTAATTAAGGCTTTGATGGTCTGTCTTAATTTGGAAGTGTTTTCCCAAGAGATACGGACACCACAACTCAAGTGCATGTAAAATCACCAACATTTCTTTTTCATAAATGGGTTTGCCCAGATTCTTTTTAGACAGTTGCTTGCTAGTGAAGGCCAAAGGTTGACCCTCTTGCATAAGGACAACGCCGATTCCTTTCCCTGAGGCATCATATTCCAACACAAAGGTCTTTGTGAAGTCAGGAAGGGCCAGAACTGGAGTGGTGCACATGGCCATCTTCAAGGTTTGAAAAGCTTGAGCTGCTGCTGGAGTCCAAGTGAAAGAGTTCTTTTTGAGGAGAGCCGTGAGAGGTGCTGCAATCTTTCCGTAGTTCTTAATGAACTTGTGATAATACCTTGTGAGGCCCAAAACTCCACGCAAGATTTTGAGAGTCTTTGGGTGCGGACAGTCTTGCATAGATTCAATCTTTTTCGGGTCCACCCTGACGCCATCCTTTCCCACCAGATGACCCAAGTATTCTACTTTTGAGGCACCAAAAGCACATTTGGACTGTTTCAAGAAAAGTTGGTGCTGAGAGAGTAGGCAAAGAAATTGATCCACATGAGTAAGATGGTCTGTCCAGGTTTTTCTATAGATGAGGATATCATCAAAGAAAACTAAGACAAAATGACGAAGAAAAGGGCGGAAGACATGGTTCATGAGGCTCTGGAAGGTGGAGGGGGTGTTACATAAACCAAAGGGCATGACCAAAAACTCATAGTGTCCCTCATGAGTGAGAAAGGCGCTCTTGGGAATGTCGGCCTCTTTCATACGTATCTGGTGATAGCCCGAGCAAAGATCAAGTTTGGTAAAGAATTGGGCACCACTCAATTCATCCAGGAGGTCATCAATGACAGGAATGGGAAATTTGTCTTTGATGGTACGTTTGTTGAGAGCACGGAAGTCAGGACACATTCTCCAAGAACCTTCTTTCTTTAGTACCATGACGACCGGAGAGGAGTAAGGGCTCGTACTAGGATGAATGACGTCAACAATAAGGAGTTCCTGGATCATTTTTTCAATTTCATTTTTTTGTGCAAAGGGGTGGCGATATGGACGTATATTGGGGGGAAGGCTTCCTGGGAAAAGGGGAATGGAATGATCATGGACACCGCGGGAAGGAGGGAGTCTTTGGGGAGTGGAAAATACCATTTGATGTTTAGAAAGGAGGGCTTGGAGGTCTTGGGGCACTGGTGGGGTCTCTGTGGCTTGTATGGCGTGGAGGTTGGCAATGACACTAGAATGACCTTTTTTGAGCAGTTTTTCCATGTGATGAGAACTGATGACCTCAGGTGAACCAATAGTGATGCCTTGAATTTTATATTGGTGGCCTCCTTGGTCGAATTGCATGGTTAAGTTCTGAAAATCCATGAGAATGGGACCCAAAGTCCTTAGCCAGTCTGCACCCAACACAATGTCGCAACCGCCCATGTCAATAACAAACATATGGGATTTTAGGTGGTAGTCACCGATTTGGAGACACACATTTTTACAGTGCCTGCCACATTTCATAGAACCACCATTGGAAATCATGATTTGGAAATTGTTGACAACATGGATGTAGCAATGGGTTTCTTGGGCAATGCAACGATGAATAAAATTGTGGGTGCTGCCACTATCAACCAGAATGATGACCTTTCAGTGCTTGATGTAACCGATTAACTTAAGGGTTTGGGGGGCAGAGAAGCTGGTGAGAGAATTGAGGGAAATGATCGGTTCCACTTTGGGAGGGTCGGAGGGAGGGTTTATGTCAGTGATTTCTGGTGACTCGGGCACAAGGGGAGTGTCAACATCCTCTTCTGGAATATCCTCAAAGATGGCCATAAAAATATTTTGTTCCTTACATTTGTGGCCTGGGAAATATTTGTCATCACAATTATAATAGAGGCCTTTCAGTTGGCGTTCGGCCATTTCAGCCCTGGTCAATTTTTGGATTTTTAATGGGGCGGAGGGAGTAGTGGGGTTTACTGGTTTAGGGCGAGGGATAAAGGAAGGCTTACAGTTTTGAGAGGAAATAATTTGTTGTGATTCTTTAGCTTTTTTGGTAGCCTCCACCCAAGTCGTAGGTTGAGCCATGAGGACATGGGCCCAAATCTCCTTCTTGAGGCCACTAATAAAACACTCTCGAAAGAAAGCATCAATTATGCCCTCTGTTCGAAAAGCCAGTCGCTCAAATGCAACTATGAAGTCTTCTACTGTGCCTGATTGCTTCAATTTTGTCAAACGACCCAAATGGTTGGTGTTAGTGTCAAAGCGTTCATAAAGCTCAGTCACAAATTGGGTCCAAGCAATATACCCTTGACGAGAATTTTTTCTCCATTGCCACCATTGCCAACATTCTTGATCTAGATGGAGAACACCATACCGGAGTTTGGCCAAGTCATATGTAATGTTGTAGAGAGAGAAATAATGTTCCATTTGGGTGACCCAACCAGTGGGGTCCGAGCCATCAAATTTGGTTACATCCACCCGTGGAAGGCGTATGTCCCGTTGAAAGTGATGGGGTTGAAAGGAATGGGAAGAAGTTTCACCTTCAGTGTTTTTATGTGTATCAGGAAAAGAGTCATCAGTAGGTATCTTGAGTTTGGTGCATAGTGATGAAAAGACAGATTCAAGATGGGTGGTCAGTTCGTGTTTGACTTCCGCCATTGCAGACTGCACGGCTACATTTACAGATGCATTTATGGATGCATCACGGGAGGCAATAGTAGCACTGAGTTGTTGTACTTCTTGTTGGGTCTCGAGGAAACCAAATTGCAAGGTGTTGAAGCGAGACTCTATTTCTTGGCTACAGGTATGGGCCATGAGGATGGGTGAACTGAAAAGGGAGCAGGCGGGGTCAGAAATTTTTGCAGAAAAATGATATGGATGAATGTGATAAGGGAGAAGAGATGAATCTAATGGAATAGGTCTCAAATAATGGTGAAAAAATTTCCAGACTTTTTTTTTGTTTTTTACAGCTCCGTGGTTATACTTTGGTCTGAAGAATGCTGCAGTGCTGAAATCCCCAAATTCTGAACCAGAGAGAAATGTGTATTTACTTAGCAACCCGAACACAGATGCGTAGCAATAGATCTCGCCGGTTTAATTTGTTTATGTTTATGTTTATGTTCCCCAAGGGTTAGGTATTCAAGGGTTCTACAGACAAGGGTTTGCCCTGTGCTATAGCTCTCTGATATACGTGCAGGGTCCAACAGTAGTACTCGGCCAAATATCTCAGGGCACTAACTAAGGAGGATAGATCGTACCCTTAGCCATACTACCCGACTACCCAGGTACTAGAGAGTATCTTCCCAAGTGCTGTTCTCGGTGACACTATAGCAGTCCGACAACCGATAGGTTTATCTAAAGAGGGCTTCGGAAAATCTAGGCTGATCCATACACAGGTGCTGTTTGATGCGCTACCACTCGAAGGGGTACCAACAGGGGTTACAAGGGTGGCCAACAGATGTGTGCTTAAGAACCACTTTTATTTCCTGCGTGTATGAATCCCTCAACCGCGGTTTTATGCACATAACAATAGATCTTTGTGGCTTAAAGACGGTGTAATAAATCTCTACCATGAAAAAAAAAATGCCCACAATTTCTGCCAAGGAAAGTGCTCTGATACCACTTGCAAGATACTAGATATATAAAATATTCAAAACAAAAATAAAATGCTAGAAATGGCAGAATAATAGTAAAATATCCAGCATAATCTTCACAATACACAGAAATGATATAACAATAGAAATAGAAATAGCACTTTTATTTAGAAAGCAATGTTCACAGGCCTCTTCGAGGGGGCAACCTCCAATCGAGTAGTGCTCTATTACAATAATCTCCAAGCTAGGGTTCTCATACCCTCGACCCTTATTTATACTAAATATGTCTATTAAGAGAAGCATCTAGAGGAAGATCCTTCTAGAAGCGGAAGCTTCTATTAGGTCTTCTTACATCCACCTTATTCTAATTTATTGAAAGGCCTTATTAATATTGACCTTTATTACATCCGAATACATTGATCTACCTATGTGCGGGTTAGGACCTTAACATAACAGGACCAAAATCCCCATTTTCTTCTTGTTGACCAAAATTCAGCCATCTGTATTTTTCCTCTCTTGGATTAATTAAAAAAACGATATCAGAAGGTGAAATTTTTTGAATTGTTATAAGTTCCTTGAATAGCCCTCGGTCTCAGCTTCACCACACATTTTTTAGATCAGAAATCCAAGTTTGTATGCTCAATATATCCAAGTTTAAAGTTTTAAGCAAAAAACAACGCCTCTTCCATGTGGAATAAAGTTAATTTCTTGAAGATGTATCCAAATTTTTGGGTCCAAGACCCTGGTTTTCTTCAACTTTTGGACCTAGAAACCCTTAAAAATATTCATGTGTCGGGTTCAACACCTTTAAAAATCTTCTATTCTATCATTCGTGTGAACCCTCCATACTCACTTACCCACTCCACTCTACTCCATTCCCTTATCCCATACTTGAATTTTATTTGAGTTATGGTGGTCGGTCGGACTAGCCATAAATCCCTCACCTCTCCCCCTCACTCACCTCATGTCTGTTGGAAAATATTTAACAGACAACATATGCTTGTCATTGATGGAAAGTACAACAGTGCAGATGGCATGATTATAGGAAGAATGTAACAAATGCGCATCATAAGTATTTTAGGAAGACGCTGCATAGAAATCTCGATAAGTTCAGAAGAGATAGTGCAGAGGATTGTTGGCTGGTTTAACAGGCAAAGGGAGCTTGTCATTGATGGCAGGATTAGAGTGTGCATCGATGGAAAAATAGGAACAAAGTAAGCTCAGAAGGAATTAGCGTAGATTCAAATACAGTGCATAGGTGTGCACCAGGGATGAGGTTACCTCATTGCTAAAGCTCAAGAGAGATAGCGTACTCAGGATCTCAGGCGGATCAAAGGTCGAGGCCCTTGACACTTAAAAATTATTCCAAGTAAGGAGGATGAGTAAGCTCAGGAAGAGAAGCGTCAGTGATCGTTGGATCCCATCCTGAATTCTTGATGGTCATCAGAATTAATTGTAGACAAGAAGAACAAACAGAAGAGGAGGACAGATCTTAGGCGTCAGATCTGAGCGTAAGATCCGACCATCTTTGGATCAGGGAGAACCTGCACGTTCGTTAAAGTGCAAGGATAAGCGGGTATACAAAATCCTGAAAGAAGGAGGACTGTCCATCTACGGGCAGGACACGTGGACGCAGATCAACATTTCACTGACTGGAAAGTCAAAGTTTAGAAATGCTCCAACCTCTCAGCTCTCAAAATCGCAATATGCGAAACTGCAATTTAATCTTTGCCGTCAGATCAAGGTGCAATCTGGACCATTGATCTGACTCCATTTCAAAGTTTTGTGGATCGAGAGTTGGAGATGTAAAAGAACATTCACCACAGGAATGTTGAAATCACGATTTAACCGCAACCATCAAATCAAGGTGTGATCTGGACCGTTGATTCGACTCCATTTCGGAGTTTCGCGAATCGTGACTTAGAGAGGCAAGAAACATAACCACAGGAGTCCCGAAATGTCGAAATGTGAAATTGTGAAATACTTTAGGCCTGTGGTCTCAGCTGGTGGTCACACCATCGAAGAGATGAAGAGAAGAGTATGTGGAGACAAGCTCCTTTTCGACGTTTTAGTGGTTGCGACTTGGAAAGTCGAGAAACTTCACAACAGGATTAACGAAAAAGCGAAATGCTAAATCGTGAAAAGCACGTTATGAACAAGCGCTTGGTCATGGACATGGTCATATAAAGGAAGGAGCTAGCACATAAAATATCCATCTCAGAGTCTCGCCTATCTCGACTTGGAGTGACGAGAATCTCCATCTAAGGAACAAAGAGATGTGAATTCACGATGAGATATGGACCGTTGAATCATCGATATCGTGGACTGTCGATCAGGGTCGATGAAGATCATAAGTTCGCAGTGCCTTTTAGCGTAGCCGATGGTCACCGTGTGTGGTCACGTGGAGGAAGGTCCTAGTGAAGATAAGCTCCGCCTCGAAATTTTGGGGATCGCGTATGGGAGTGTTGAGACACTGGATCATACGAATGTCGAAATACCGAAAAGGTGAATTGTTAGTGTAACCGGAGGTCACCGCCTGTGGTCATGTAGAGGAGGGAGCTAGAGCAGCCAAGCTCCTTTTCGGAGCTCGTGACATGGAGACTCAAGATGTCTCATCGCAGAATCTCCAAATTACAAAAGTGCGAAATGGGTAAATAACGCAAGAACCCATCAGAGTTAATCCAACGATGGAGGTGAACATGAGCACGATCGAAGGGATAATGTTGATCCTCACAGTGTAACTGCTAGAAACCATTAATGGTTTCTACCAGAGGATGCGAAGAGACTTCTTTGTGATTTCCAGAGGAGCTGAAGAGTTACAAGGAATCTGCCAATGGAATGAAGACGATTCATGGAGGAAATTGATAGTTGGATGAGGGTTCGAGCTTGGATGAGCTCGATTGTAATAGAGAAGATGAAGAGTCTCAACTGCTAGAGAGAAAAAGGAATCTCGACATAACACCTAGTGATGATAGAAACAAGGGTTGAACTGCCAGAGAAGTTGAAGAGTCGTGATGATGATCAGGCAGAGCACTTGAGATGTGAAGGAGATTGGAGCAGTATGAGCATGCAGAGGAATGGAGAATATTGCATGCACAAGGTGCACAGAAGCTATAAATACATGGTACAGAGAAGAGATGTGGTTTCTGTTGTTGTTGGAGTTGTTGAAGGTGATTCATGCGGGAATAAGGAGGAGAGTGCAATAACTCAATTGAACAGAAGAGGAAATGTGCAGTGAATGGAGATGGCGCACAGAGCATAAAAAGAAGAAGAACAGACAACGCAAGTCATGTGTGCAGGAAGGCAGTGAGGCAGACAAAGAAACGAAATGTAGCAGAATAGTGATGAGTCTGGTAAGCCACTGTTGAACATTATATCACTGTAATAAGTTTTAGTAGCAAAGATTCATATTTCAGGGTGGAAGGGAGGTGCTAGGGAGGAATGTTTTCCTCATAGGTTCAAGTGGGGGCTTGAACACAGGGAGTTGTAGCTTCCATCTGGTTACAACCAGAGAAACTAGGGTGGCAGGGTGGTGCATGGGAGAACTCTTGTTCTCTGTTATACAGGTTGGTGCCTGTATGATTGGAAGTTGGTACTTCCATCTAGTTGGTGCTAGATAATCCAGGGAGTTGGTGCTTCCTTTTAGTGGGTGCTAGAGAAAACAGAGAGTTGGTGCTCTCAGCAAGTAGCAGCTTGCAAAAATGAGGTTGTAGCCTCATTATGAGTTGGTGCTCATATGTATGATAATGTAAAGAATGTAACTA
>ML781635.1:724086-743030 GCA_009831015.1 Picea engelmannii | reverse complement strand
GGTTGTAGCCTCATTATGAGTTGGTGCTCATATGTATGATAATGTAAAGAATGTAACTATTACTTATCATATAAAGAAAAAGAGGTTTTTACCTTGTATGGGTTTCCTCAGGAAATATATGTCTCTGTGTTTCTCATATATGTGACTGATGCTGAATGTGCCATTGTTTATTTCCCTGCATTATTGTGATCATCATTCAGTGTTTCTGCAAAGAGTTTAAAAGAAGCATAATTGTTTAAGCATGGTAACAACTGTTTCACCCCCCCTCTTAGTTGCCCAACAATGTCCACCTCTAACACACTCATTTCACCCCTCACTTACACTCCCCTCAAAATGCTTCCCCACTTTCCCCCTCACCTTCCTCACTCCCTCTTTTCCCTTTATATCATACTTAGAATTAAAATAAATAAATAATAATAATCGGACTCACAGGGACGGACTCATCCACTCCCCCTCATTCCTCACTCCCTCACCCATCCCTTATCCGCACATCCATTAAATTTATTTTGAGTATAGCGGCCGGTCAAACTCGCCATACTCCTTTTCCCTTCCCCCTCACATTTTCTCAAGTCTGCCCCCGACAATATCACCTCACTTCTCCCTATGTCACTCCGCTCCCTACATTTCTCCCTACCCTCTTCCACCACCTACATTTCTACCCTTCCCCTACACTACCCTTTCCCCCTTTCCTACACTCCCGTGCCTCCCACACTTAACTCCTTTTATTTCAACTTTACTATTATTATATTACTCACCTTTTAACTTTTCCATTTTATAAATTACTTTATTTAACCCACATGTAACCTTATGCCATGTACCCAAATATCCTAGCCTATGGAGGAGTTCCACATGGAAGCTAATTAATTGGAGACACATGTAAATATATTAATGGTTGGACAAAATTTAATCCAAGGATCCAGATTTGTCCTCAAATTTTGATCTAGGAAACAGATTTGGAAACTTCACGAGCTCATATATTGAGATCAAGGAAACAGATTTGGAAAAATTGTATATAGTTGTAAATATAAGATGATGAAGATCATATCTGAAATTATTTCCATGACTAAAACGTTTATTATCATTCCCAGAGAATTAAAACACAATCGTCCTCTTTTAAAGGGAAATTAATTAAATTTCAAAAATAAAAGTTTAATTAAAATTTTATTAAAAAAGGAGAGGGACCCACTTTCAATATACTTGTATTGATGATGTGAATTCATTAATGAGGAATTAATGAGGCATTAATTAAAGATAATATTTCAAGAAGAAACTTGTACGTGAATTTCTAGAAGGGAGAAACCCTAACTACCCAAGTAGTTAGAAAATCTCTCCTTAAAAAGAGAAGAGAGGCTCCATCAAAGGTCCAACAATGAGTATTGTACAAGAGACCATCATAGTAAGTTTATGATGATCACATCTTTCTTGCTTTGTCAGTTCCTTCATCCATTTATTCCACCTCTTTCACTAGAAAGGTTTAACCGATGTCTGATAACTTCTCATTTTCTTCTTTCCAGGTCTTGATGTTCTACTTTCACCCACCATCCTCCTTCTACGAGATTATTTCTTGTATTTATTTTCTTTATGGTCTGTGGGAGCCCCAATCCTAGTCCTTAGGACAAAAAAATTTTACATTTCAAAGAATATGTAACTTACTATATATTTTTAAGAAATTTCAAGAAAGCTACTTCATGAACAATCTCGACTGTACTTTGTAACCCCAAGTTTTGAATATAAAGTATTTGAGGTTGATCTATCATTATCTTTATTTGACCTTCCCATGTTCACTCTGTTAAATTTATCTTATGCATGTAGATCATCTTCTTTTATTTTTATTTTTATGTGATCGGAAATATTTAGTTAAACTATGATGGATGTGAAGAAATTTTATCTATTTTTTTTTAATATATGAAGTGTGTGGTTTCTGGTCATTTCTACAAAACTTCATTTAAAAAAAAAAAAAACATTTTATTCCTTGTTATTTTATATTTCTTTGATTACCATGATGGACTTCGACAAAGTCCCATATTCTGAAGCTCTAGAGTCCCAAGAAAATCTGAATTAAAGAGGAGTACCACCTCTATAAAACACAGGGGGATTTATATCCTCATGAGATTGTCATTTTGGTCCTAACGGATTCAAGCGTCAACACCTCTCTAAAAATATTTAGAAAACCTCATATTGCTTGATGTACTCAACTTTCCTTCAAGAATATCGCGTGTGTACACCCCTTTCTAGTCATAAACCTACGTACATGTTAATTTGACTCAAAAAAATAATAAATCCCGACATTTTGGGTGGATTGGATGGGTTCCTCAGGTTCCTGACCTCCTATAGCCCCTCCATAACTACTCCAACTTTCAAAAAGTATTATAAATTGGAGACTTGGGGTGGAGGAAAAACATAATATAGAAATGCATCCTTATGCTGAAATTTTCATTATAGTCTTGCAAGTCCCCTTTTCCCCTTGCATATGAGATTGTCTTTCCCATATGAAAACCCTTGTTTTCAGAAGTTCTGTTCTCCCTATCTTGTCAGGAAGAAATACTTTCCCTTCATTGGAATTGTTTGAGAACAAAGTATTGGAGGTATTGTTTATCATCTATGGCCTTGGGTAGAGGAACTTGGAGCCCATGTTCAGAATTGTATAACAACGGTTATAGGTTGTAACCAAATTTTATGTATTTCATAATTAAAGATCTCTTGTTCTCATCCAATTTCATTTATTGATTCATGTTTTTGATATATTATCTATATCTTGATTTGAATATATTATGCCAATTGAAATGATAATGTTTAGTTAGTTATCAGATAACTACCTATTTGTAGTTTCATTTCTCTTTGTTTGCAGGAGATTTCAAAGGATCGTTGCGGAAGACTACTGGAACAAAATCATTCACATAGGATCAATATCAAACATCAAAATCTAGGTTTGTTCTCTTCTCTTTCTATTGAAAGTTAGTTATTTCAAAGTAGTTATTCTTTATTGACTGCTTGATTTGAGTTTGAGGGTGGTATTTTAGGGTATCTCTATGTTTTGGCCCTGATCCATAGCCATAGTGTAACACACCCGACCCCCTAATCCACTCTAGGTTTGGTGGGATGTTCGATTTTCCTCTGTTGTCAATATGGACTAGAATTCAGTTTCATTAGTGCATATGTGAAGACATCTCTTATCACCATATATACTATGATGAATCTCACGATTCACAACAGAAGGTCTCCCTTTGAGTTAGTTAAGGTTTCTATGGATTCATACAACCCCAATATGAAGTTCATCATTACTCCTCGCCTTCAATCAATAACCATGGATACTCAGACTAATTCTCGTCAGATTTCCCCATTGTCAGGGTCAACACATCTTTCTTAATGGATTTAATCCAATAAATTGTTCAAAGGGATCCAATGACTCTTGGATATGTTGGTTCAATGGATACGATCTCATTGGAGCCTCTATTCGATCGAATATTACCCTCCTCCTAATGTCTCTATCTTAATGTACCTAGTGGGGCCCATAGTAATTAACAATTGCGATCAAATCTCGCCCATGATTAAACCGATGGTCCACCTTCGTTCTCAGAGTTCCTCCTCATCGAACTTTCTCCATTCTAGTTCCATGAACTACTCCGAATGACCCACTCTAACCTAACACACTTCAACAGATTGAACGGTCCTTGTTCATTTGATCTGATAGATGTGGTGTTCCTTGAGGTTTACAACTAATCATTGAACAAGGTTTAAGAACCCTCCTCCTGGGAATGATTCTTATAATATCCAATGGATGAGGTCTTGTGGATGATCCCTAAGAGATCTACGTTCCTTGGAATCTCTACTTTCAGACTCCCATCCTAAACCTCTTCTCAGACCTTTGAAGGTCCTTACTCTGATACACCAACAATGGGATCCAACGGTATAGAATCCCTTGTTTCCATCCTTCGATAAATCGATGTCCATGTTAACTCAGGGTCTTAATATAATACCTCCACTTAGCCACTCTGATGCTAATCCCATCCAACCAATGATTCTACTCTACCCATTATGCCGATTCAACGACTTTGAATCATAACATATTAAAATGTTGGTTTTCTTCAAGTTGTCAGCTCAAGTCTAGACTTAAACAATTTAGGGTTTCTGCTAAGTCTTTTTTGAGACTCTACCAGACCCTTAAGAGATCTGAAATTTACTCTTGACCCATTTAAGGTATTCTTACTTTGAATTTTTGATAAGGAATTGCATCCTGCAAAATTTCCACTTAAAGAAAGTGATTTTTCAGAGAGGCCAAGGCCCCTTTAGCCTACACAAGAACCTCTTCAGTACTAGGGTATTCTCCTCATCTCCCATATGAATATTTTTTCCATATATTGAAAACTTTCCTCTCAAAGATGCAAGGTCCTTAGGGGTACAAACTACCCATACTTGTTTATTTTCATGATTTACTGATTTAAACAATGACAACAACATGCATAACCCATTTTATTCGAGAATTCAATTCATTGATTAAAAACATCCCCATTCCCATTTAAATTAGAAAAACACATGTTTACATCATTCGTGCACAATTAAACAGATCAAGTTAAACACTTATCTGATCAAAGAAATAGCCACGACCAATTGACTAAGAGAGGACGCATTTCCTCCCAACCTTATGCCATAATGTAGAGTTCCTTCCTACAATATGCCACCCCTGTGCCAAACCATGATACCACTAGAGGAATGATTCAACTGGTTTCCAAGCTTGGGATGATCTAGGAAGGTTACTCTCCTTCCTCCTCTAACAAAAGAAGAAGTCCCCCCCTTCCCATTGAGCTGAAGGTCTCTACAATTTTATCAGGTAATTTATCAAATGGATTTCCTCTGCACAAGGGAGTCCCTTCTCTTCTATACAGTCCCTCAGTGACCTCCCCTTCCTAGTGCCAGTTTCTGTCCAATAAGTACCAAGATGTAACCCTTTAGAGATTTAGTCTAGATTTGGGTCTTTTCTGTTTCAGAGTGATCATCATTGTATTGGACAAACTTCCTATTTTCTTCAAGGAAATCTCTCAATTTTCTTGTCTTCTTCAATTTGTGCTCACAAACACCTATGTTCATTACATTGTTTCTATATCAACTTTCTACTCACTTTTTCCTTCTTAAGTTGTCTCTTCTCGAGCTCCTTCGTGCTATGTTCTCTCTTTTTCATTTTTTTGTGCGTGTGCACCCTAATGCATTCTCTCTTTCTCCAATACTCTAGCTCTTTGTTGTCTCTTGGTGTTTTTCCACATTTTTCTTATTCTTCAATCAATCCCTTAGGATTCCCATGGCTTCCTATAGACATGTTCTACTGCCTATGATCCCAATATTGAAGGGGAAATTAAGTGGTGTCCCCTTCGTCAGTTTTTGCAGTTGACCTCTTGATTTCGTCAAGAGGCCAACAATATCATGAGTTATTAACTTTTTCAACCATTGACTTGATTTCCTTAATTGGTCATGTGGTTCCATATAGATCAAGGTATGTTGGTAGGTGTGTGTGTTTATGTCTTTCAAGAATAATATGGCTTGTTAAACAAGGTTTCTGTTTTATTCACTAAAACATCTCAGCTCCACCTCACTTTTCCACTTCATCAATTTATGCTTCATTAGTTCCCACTTGTGTATCATGGCTAGTACTTTCAAGGATATTCCCTCTTAGTCATTTGTTTGGTATTTTTATTAATTAGAACACAATTACATGCTTCATAATCACATCATATGAAGTCTTAACATAATTTCATTCTTGGGGGAAAATAGGGTGTTACATTCTCCTCCCCCCTTAAAATAAACACCATCCTTGGTGTTTAAAATACCATGTATGTACAATTTATATAGTAAACCAAAATGGGTATGCCAATCTCATGGAATCTTCCATATCCCATGTATCCTCATCTTCTCCAAAGTACTTCCATTGCACATTGACCTCCACGATGGCTTGGTTCTGAAGCATTATTTCTCTCCTGTCTAGGATGCATTGAGGTTGGGGATGAAATCGTCCTTCTGGTTCCACCTATATCATAGTCCAATAAATAACATGATTATGATCATGGGCATATTTCTTTAACAAATACACATGGAACATGTTATGATCTCTAAAAGTAGGTGGTAATGCAAGTCTGTATGCCACTAGCCCCACTCTTTCCAGGACTTTAAATGGTCCACAATAGCAAGGTGCCAACTTAGCACAGATTCTCATTCTCAAGGAAATTCCCTTTGGTATCACTTGGAGATACACATGATCTCTCACTTTGAAGTATTTATGACTTCTCTTGTTGTATGCATATCTCTTTTGTCTATCCTGAGCATACTTTCATATTATGCCTTATCTTAATCATTGCATGTTCCATCTCCTTCAACAACTCTGGTCCAAGGGTAATATTATCCATTGGATTGTCCCAACTGATTGGAACTCCACACTTTCAGCCATATAAAACCTCAAACGGGCTCATCTTCAATGATTCTTGGTAACCATTATTTTAGGAAAACTCTACCAAGGGTCGATACTCCCACTATTTGGGCTGATGCATAACATGCATACTTAAGATATCCTATAATACTATATTCACTCTATTGTTCTAACCATTTTTTTGAGGATGGTAGGCCATACTAAATTCCAATTGTGTTCCTAAGATTGCGAACAATATTTTCCAAAAACTAGAAGTAAAATTGGAATCTCGGTCCAAGATTATGGTCCTGGGTAGACCATGCAATCTGAAAATTTCCTTCATAAAAAATTAACAACATCTATGTCCCTGAAAGTAGACTTAATGGGAATAAAATGTCCCACCTTTCTCAACTTATCCACTACAACCATGATTGCATCATGTTGTTTGATTGTCTAGGGTAGATTACTAATAAAATCCATGGAAATAGTCTCCCACTTCCAGTTTGGAATTTGCAAAGGATGCAATAGCCCAGTAGGATGTCTGTGCTCCACTTTCACCTGTTGACACTCCAGACACTTAGTGATGTATTGAGAAATGTCCTGCTTCATTCCCAACCAATAGTACATTTGTCTCCTATTTTCACCATTTTTGGTAACCAGGATGACCTACATAGGATCTTTGATGGAACTCATCCATAACTAGGTACCTTAAATATGCTAAATTAGGCACATACAATTTGTTGTTATACAAAATCAAGATATTAGTTCTAAGTCAATATCCTTCATATTTCCTTTCTCTAGGTTCACGTTGTAACCCTCCTCTTACTTGATTGAAGAACTTATCTTCCTACAATAGGGTTTTAATCCTCTATTTAATGTCAGACTCTCCTACACTTGTTGCTAATAAATGTATAGTTTGCATGCTCAGATTGAGTGCATCTTCCACTCTATTTTCCTTTCTTTTTATATGTTTGATTTTGAAATCAAGCTTGCTAATAAACGAAAACCAACTGGCCTGTTTGACATTCAACCTTGAATGATTGAATAGATACTTTAGACCAAAGTGGTATGTCATCAAGACAAACCTTCTCCCAAGAAAATAATGCCTCCACATCTTCAACGCATGCACAATTGATGCAAGATCTAAATAATGGGTGACATACTTTTTCTCATGCTCATTCAACTTTCATGATTCATAACAAATCACTTTCCCTTATTCCATAAGAACTCTACCGAGACCTTGTTTGCAAGAATTGGTACAAACAAATAAATCCTTTTTTGGGGTTTGTAATCGTCATAACATTGACATTGGTTGGAAGATGCTTGAGCTTCTGAAACATGGCCTTGCACTCTACTGACCATACAAATATATTCCCCTTCCTTTGTAATGATGTAATAGTGTTACCAATTTTAGAAATTCCCCTTATGAACCTTCTGTAATATCCAACCAACCCCATGAAGGATCTTACTTCTGTTACATTTTTATGGGCATGCCAATCCATTCTTGCCTTGATTTTTTCAGGATCCACTGCCACTCCTTCTGTTGAGATTACATGGCCTAAATAATGGATTTCTTTTTGAAATAAATCAAACTTACTGAAATTATCATGTTGAGCCTCATTTTTGTCACCTCCAATTGCCTTATCTTGTCCCATATCCTAACCAATTTTGCCTCATACATATGCACTCTCTGCCTATTTTCCTCAACATACATGTCATTTAAAAATTGTTTTGTACATGAGGTAATATTCATTTAGTGATGATTTATGTGGTTTATTAATGGTTGGAATTGAATAATTAATGATTATTATGATCCTAATTACTTTGATTATTAATTAAGCAACTCCATCCGATACTACCACTAGTCCGGTACTGCAACAAACCATTGATCTGGTACTTCGCTTGATTCGGTACTACAACAACCCACCAATCCAATACTTCGCCCGATCCGGTACTCCACTGATCTGATACTCCGCCTCTTCCGATACCAGCTTCATCTGGTACCATCTCTGCACCTCTTCCGGTACCAGCTTTGCACCTCTTTCGGTACTAGCTCCATATGGTACTACCATCGCACTGGTCTGGTACCCAAATTATGACTGTGCTAGTCCGGTACTAAACCCTTGCCTACAGGATTTCGGTACCAACATCCTACAGGATTCTGGTACTAGATTTGCACCTTGATTTTTGTGCAGATAAAGATGAATCTTAAAATTTTGGGACATGGGTTTTGTTCAGAGAGACATTTTCAGGTGGAAAATGGGACATAATTCACCCGTCTCACACATGTGTACCTCTAGCTCAGGGGGAATGATTCAACCTAAAATCATAAAATGTTTCTAAACTTCCATATTGCACCTTGATTTTCGTGTAGATGGAAGTATATCTTAAGCAACAATCAAATGGATTTTTAGAAAATCTATCCAGACACAAAACCCATAAATCATTTCTCAAAATTCACAGTGGATAGAGAGATATTGAAGGATCTTTAACCCGAATTTGTAATATATGGTGAAAAACCCAGATTTTGTGCATAAACAGTTTAAACGAATTCTGAGTTGGGGGATTTTTTCTGATCCATCCCCATTGAATTTCCTTGTATAAATATGAATGAAGAAGTAGTAAGTAGAGGAGGATACACATTGTTATGTTGAATGAAATGTTGAACTGTTGATTCAATCGATCAATTTAAGGAATACAAATGATATTTTGTGCAATTCATGGGAATGAGTAAAGTGCTTTAGTCTGCAATTTCTTTAGAGGTACCTTGTTGGTTCGGCAAGGGCCCATTTCCCCAACCAAGGTAAACCTCCCTGTACACGTCTTTGTGTGTTGTAAGTCAATTGTGTGAGTGTGAAAACTTAATATTTGTGTGTGTTGTAAATGATTTTAAAAGTTCAATACAGATTTATTTGATTTTGAATCAGTGTGAGTAAATGGTTATACATTGAATAGGGTAGATAATTGCATTTCCATTTCTACAGATTGATATTTAATTGATAAGAGTTTGATAGATGTGTGGGATTGTTAAGTGAGCAATTGTTATTGTTTTGAATTTATGATTGTGATGTTCTTAGTAAGTACAAGAACCATAAGCCTTCATCTCTCGCCTTCATGTTCCATGTAATGAAGTCTCTCAATCATATTGATTGTTTCCTATATTAAAGAAGGTTTGATTGGAATTGATATGGTTATGATTGATTTCTTTCTAAGAGTGAATAAAGTATTGTTGTTTCAAATGCTACAAGAAGCAAGATCTAAGTTCATCTCTCCATTTCATGAGCCTCTAATGAACATACTTGTTATCTAAGCAAGAACCTTTTTCATTGAGTGTTTTCTTGAGAGTTTAGTTATCAATTTTATCTTCAGAGTTTGATGTTGTGTGAAGTGTTCAGATATCTCAAAAACAGATTATTTTGTTATTGATTGTTTCTTGATTGAGCTATACTCATTAGACATAGATAAACCACCTATTTCTGGCACACATATTGTAACAACTCTGTTGATTACAAATCTCGGTCAATAATTTATGTTTGGTATTATATTATGCATATAATTGCACCAACATTTTGGTGTCATTGTCGGGGAGTTGTAAACGATAATAGGTAGTATTTGAATCGGATTTCTTTAATGGTTTTGGATTTTTTTTATGGATGAACTAAAGGCAGAGAGAAAATGGTAAGACGTGAGGGAAGATCCCATGCATCTACTTTGGTGGGGTTTCTCCAAAGTTAGGTTGTCCTCTCTTCTTTTAATGCAAGTGTGTTTTTCCTTATTTTATGCTTAATTGTGTTTTCATGATGTGCTATCTTGTGCGAACAGATAACCTGGTGACAACAGGGTCCAAGTAACACAAGGAGTTCAAGTTTGGTGTGTTTTACTTTTGCAAATAGTTTTAAAATTTAGATTTTTGATGATAAATCATGTTTGGGGCGCTGTAAGAACCCCCGAGTACTAATTTGTGTTGCGAGACAAGGATCATCAACCAACTAGAGTAATTCAAGGATGATTAAGAGCTTGAAGAATTTTCCTCCAAGAAATTTCTCACATTCTAGCATTAATTGGGATATCCACCTCTCAGGAAGAGCATATCTTGACAACAGTCAAGAATTTAGTTGTCTCTCTACAAGAAGATTCAAAAGTCCCTTCGGATTCCTATTGTCAATTTGTTGAGGATACTAAAGAATCATGGATAGAATTCAATGGAGAGCAACCATTGGAACCTGATATTGAGGATTTCTTATCATGCCTCTCAACAGATCCTGTATGTAATCCAAAGACCAATCATCTTGAAGAAGATAATCTGTGTAGCATGGAAAAGGAGTACATGTTGTGTGACCTAAAAAAAGAAGGGAAACTAGAATATCTTGATCCTATTGAAAGATGGTTCTAATTAGTTGACAGGTCACACTACTCTTTTACTTTTCATTATTTTTTTGTATCATCATCAAAGAAGCTGGTCCTTCATACTACGGTATGCATTAAAATTTATCTTTTAAACCCGAGTATGAATACATTTCTAACCTTGTTACACACATGGCTTCACTGGAAGTATGCTTATACTTGAAGGACAGTTTCTTTTTTTCAATTAGAGTAGGATAGTAAATCAATAATTAAATGTTACACATAAGTACAATGCAACATATCTTTCATACTTTTCATAAATGGGAATGTCAAAAGCTAATAAAACAATTGGTTTAAGATCTTTTGTTCCTATAGTAGATTTATTTCTAAAAAGTTATGATAATTTTGTTTGGAATTTTGTGAGAACGTAATATCTTCATCCTCTGAATGCACACATAATACTGGAAGGGATTCAAAATTGAAGAAGGTATCCTTGTCAACGGAAGACAACACTTAAGGGAGTTCTTTATGACCTATTTCTTCAAATTTCTTCTTTTTCCTTAAGTTGTAAAAGAGATGCATTCGAGCTGTATCCTTACTTGTCTATTTTAAGACCACTATTTCACAAGGGTGATCGATTAAGTGATATTTTTAATAAAAGTTAAAACTGAATGTTAATTCCGAACTATTTTATTCATATCTAATCATTCAACTTTGGACATTTTCCTTGAATTTTCTGTTTGTAACCATGAATAAAAATCTAGTTTTAATTAGTTCTATTGGTTTGTTTTTAGCAGATGTTCACAACCCTCTGAAAAACCTTTTTTTTTAGCATCTCACATTGTTTGCATGAGGCCATGCAAAACCTCGGGCATGGGGGAGTGCCTGCTGAGACAATAGTAGTTAGGTTTATTTTCTAATAAAATGGAAGTGGCAACATAAGTAGTGGTTTCTACATCTCAAAAGGAGGTTTCCCAACTACATTTTCTTTCTTGTTACAGATCTTGGAACCCAATCATTTTATGACATTTCCGTTGCAATCTCAACATTCCTACATCAGTGTGTCGATTGCAGGTTTTCCAGCATGATACTTCAACATAAAAAATTCATATGTTTCTTCCTGCAACAACAATAATTTCTAGCATCTTCTACAGCTTGATACTCAGAGTATGCCAACCATAAGGAGAAGCCAAAAAATTCCACTTTGCAGACTACATCTTCAGATACCTCATCAAATTTTCATCTGGTACCGAAGAAACAATTTTCTATGGTGGTCCGGTACTAGTGGTGGAATTTTGGTAAAATTGTTCTATACTTGATATTACCCTTGTTGAAACAAAGAACTCTTCAGGGAATGGAGGTACGACCTAGTTATTACATTCTTTCCATTAAGGATTATATAAATTATGTGCTAAAATGTTTGGTTATTTTCATGTACAGTTTCCATTTTAAGATATCAATATCACCATCATTTTAAGTGAAACTTCCATGTGTATTCCACTCTTATTTGCTAAGACTACAAATGCATCCATCCTATTATCATTGAATTCCTTTGTGAAGTGGTTGTCATCATGAATGAGCAAAAAATCATTCATCCTGTCACTCTGTTTATGCCCTGTGTTACTTATTTTTGTTTTTATGTTTTGGTATTGCAAAATTCTGTTGTGGTACTGCTCTGTTCCGATACTATCTTGTTCCAATACTATCTATTGCAGTACTGCATAAACATGTTTTGATACCAGTTACCAATTTGGTACTGATGCCAAGGTGATATGATATTTGTCCTGTACTTAACATTGTTTTCACTTCAGGTAATTGGAGGTATGAGATAATATTTTCATGTTCTTTCTATCAGGGATCATTTAAGTCTTGTGTTGAATTATTCTTTACTCTCATATACATATTCCTCTTATGTTTTTACACTCACCCCTAAATGAATCATCCTTGCTATCCTTTAAGGATATATTTTCACATTTATCTCTATATGATAATGGGTGCACATGTCTTATTATTTCATCATTACGAAAAAGTGATTAATAATTGAAATATCCATTGAAAAGTGGTGGCACCATTATGTCTAATACTAACCTAGTTGATTCAACAAGTTCTTATCCAAGTTTATCTTGGGAGGTATTGATGAAAACCTTATGTTTCAGACCGCCCTTGCAAAACCTCAATGAACTTTCATGAGAATCCTAATAGGATTAACTAGAGGGACCTCTTAGTCATTATCCGAGATGTTCCATTATACTTTTAATAGTTGAGATTTAAGTATAATGTGGATGATGTCACCCTTGGGATAATTGCAAGCAGTTAATTATGTGCCTAATAAGTCTAAAACACTCTCGTACCACCTGCCTTATAATCTAAAACTGTCAATGAACAATATACATCATTCTAAATATTTTGAGTAATATAATAAAATGGAAGTATCAGGAAGTACAAGTAAACCAGCTGAGGTACTGAATAGGCTTACTGGTAGTGGGGTCATGCTTGTATGGTATTAAGGTAAACCTCCCAGGATAATGAATAGGCCTCCTGGCAGCGGGGCTATGCCGAGTAAAGGGAGTTGAAAAACATAAAGTGGCACACCTAAAATTGAACAAAAACCCTTGGGTCTCATTATGAAGCAATACATATCAAATATAGGCTAGGATATGACTTTTATATCTCTCAGATGATGTTCCTAAGAACCTTCAAGTATCCACTTTAAGGTTCTATATTTACAACAAATTGGTTTGCATGAAAGTGGGACCCTCATTATATGTAATTCACCTTACCTAAGAAAGAAGAACTTCATCTCTAAAAACTTGGAGAAGAAATGAGTTAATCATCTTGGGATGTATTCTCTTATGTGTTCCTCTCTTCAAATGAGATCTAAAATATTCTTATATCATTTTTGTTTTAAAGGTAATATAGCCAAGGGGGATATTAGTCAAAGCCATTATGAAAACTCTTGGCCAATATCCTATAATCATATTAGAGTCACATCTAGCCCTTTCTCCTAACTATGATCCACAACAGATTGGATAAGACTTAATGTCAAATCACTAACAGATCTAATCTATTTTTCATGACTCCACTTTTCCATCATAACTACTTTTCCATGGGTAAGAAATGTGAAGCATAAGCCAGGAAGTTTATATTGTATAGCAGGTTACTTAGAAGAGAACTTAAGGAGCTGAATAAAGGTAGAACTTCAGGGAATGCTTGATTGAGTGAGGAGTATCATCAATTTTGAAATTTTGAAGATCATTGTTGCATGAGGACATGCAATGGATAAGGAACGGGGGAAATGTTGAGCCTCATTTTTGTCACATCCAATTGCCTTATCTTGTCCCATATCCTAACCAATGTTTCCTCATACATATGGACTCTCTCCCTATCTTCCTTAGTAAACATATCATTTAACAATTGTTTTATACATGAGGTAATATTCATTTAATCATGATTTATGTGGTTTATTAATGGTTATAATTGAATAATTAATGATTAATATGCTCCTAATTACTTTGACTATTAATTAAGAAGCTCCATTTGGTACTACCACTAGTCCTGTACTGCAACAACCCATTGATCTGGTACTCCTCTTGATCCAGTACTGCAACAACCCACCAATCTGGTACTCCACCTAATCTGGTACTCCACTGATCTGGTACTCCACCTCTTTTGGTACCAGCTTCATTCGGTACCATCTTTGCGCCTCTTCCAGTACTAGCTCTACACCTCGTCCGGTTCCAGCTCCATCCAGTACTACCATCATGCTGGTCCAGTACCCAGATTATGACTATGCTGGTTCGGTACTAAACCCCTACCTACAAGATTTTGGTATGAGGAATTCACCCAATGCACACGTGTGGACCTCCATCTCAGGGGGAACGATTTAGCCTAAAATCATCAAATATTTTTAAACTTCCATATTGTGCCTTTCTTTTCGTGTATATAGAAGCATATATTACAAAACCATCAATTGGGTTTTTATAAAATCTATCCAACTACAAAACCCATAAATCATTTCTCAAAATTCACAGTAGATAGAGAGATATCGAAGGATCTTTAACCCAAATTTGTAATATCTGGTGAAAAACCCAGATTTTGTGCATAAACAATTTAAATGAATTTTGAGTTGGGCAATTTGTTCTGATCCATCCCCATTGAATTTCATTATATAAATATGAAGGAAGAAGTAGTAAGTAGAGGATCACAAACATTGTTATGCTGAATGAAATGTTGAACTGTTGGTTCAATTGATCAATTGAAGGAGTACAAATGATATTTTGTGCAATTCATGGGAATGAGTAAAGTGCTTTAGTCTGCAATTTCTTTAGAGGTATCTTGTTGGTTTGGCAAGGGACCAACACCCCAACCAAGGTAAACCTCCCCGTGCATGTCTTTGTGTTTTGTAATTCAATTATGTGAGTATGAAAACTTAATAGTTGTGTGTATTGTAAATGATTTTAAAAGTTCAGTACAAATTTATTTGATTTTGAATTAGTGTGAGTAAATGGTTATACATTGAGTAGAGTAGATAATTCCATTTCCATTTCTGCAGGTTGATATATAATTGATAAGATTTTCATAGATGTGTGGGATTGTTAAGTGAGCAATTGTTATTATTTTGAATTTGTGATTGTGATGTTCTTAGTAGGTACATGAACCATAAGACTTCATCTCTCACCTTCATGTTCCATGTAATGAATTCTCCCAATCATATTGATTATTTCCTGTATTAAAGAAGGTTTGATTGGAATTGATATGGTTACGATTGTTTTCTTTCTAAGAGTGAATAAAGTATTGTTGTTTTAAATGCTACAAGAAGAAAGATCCAAGTTCATCTCTCCATTTCATGAGCCTCTAATGAATAGAATTGCTATCTAAGCAAGAACCTTTTTCATTGAGTGTTTTCTTGAGAGTTTCGTTATCAGTTTTATCTTCTGAGTTTGAAGTTGTGTGAATTGTTCAGATATCTCAAAAATAGAGTATTTTGTTATTGATTGTTTCTTGATTGAACTATACTCATCAGAAATATATAAACCACCTATTGCCGGAACATATAGTGTAACAACTCTATTGATTATGAATCCTGGTTGATAATTTATGTTTGGCAATATATTATGCATATAATTTCACCAACATAGCATACACCTAGTTCTCTCTCATCACTTGTAACACCATTATGATATGTTCTTCATGTTCTTATCTGGTCTTCGAATATACTAGAATATCATCCACAAACACCAAGACAAACTTGTCTAGATACTTGTTGAGCACACTATTAATCAAACAATTGAATGTGCCTGGTGAAATTATGAGTCAAAATGACACCACTACAAACTCATAGTGTCCATACCTTGTTCTAAAGGTTGTCTTGTGGATGTCCTCATCCTTGATTCTGACTTGGTGATGTCTCGAAATTAAATCAAACTTTGAGAAGACTGCAAATCCTCTGAGTTGATAAAAGATATCATTAATATCGACAAAGGATATTTTTTCTTGATGGTCATCTTGTTCAATTGTCTGTAGTCAATAAATAGTCTCAAGGTACCATCCCTATTATTCACAAACAAGGTCGGTGCTCCCCATGGGGACACACTCAGCCTGATGTAACCTTTATCCAACATCTCTTTCATTTGTAGCTTCATCTCCACCAACTCTAGTGTACTCATTCTAGAGGGTACTTTTGAATTTGGTACTGCTCAAGGTACAAGGTCTATAGAAAATTCAGGATCTCTCCTTGGAGGTAATCTAGGCACCTATTTTGGAAATACATCCTTAAAATCCCATAACACTAGGTGATATTCAACCTTCAACTCCTTGATTTTTGCTAAGTTAAGTACTTGTATAGCACACAAGGGACAACCTTTTCGACTAAACTTCTTAAGTTTCAACACTGATATTTTCCTCACTGAAACTGGCTTCTCAATGCCTTGCAAAATTCTTGCATTTCCCTCATTATCTTCACATTCCAAAACCTTCTCATAAAAAATTAATTTTTCCTTGTGGGAAGCTACCCAATCCATACCCAACAACACATCATATGAGCACAGGGGTAGGATATTTAAGGTTGTCTAAGTCTAAAGTCCATTCATTTCAATTGGACAAACTTCTATGATCTTAACCAATTTCCTCTTTATTCTAGTGGCTAACTGAAGTAACCATGCTCTTGTATGTTTATTTATCTGTAATGAACATTCCTCAACAAATTGAGGTGAAACATAAATAAGGTTAGATCATGGATCAATTAAAATCAAGATATGTTTCTTGGTGATAATTCCTTCCAATTCCACCACATAATCTTGGTGGTTCGCCTGTCGATTTTCCATAGCTGCATATATTCTTGGCACGATTTTGGCCACATCATTTATTGTCACTAATTCTTGTACATGATACACCTTCTTTCTATCATGTTGTCTGTGGGGACAATCCCTCAACAAGTGTGGTTTTCTAGAACTGCAACATTGTAGAGGCATTTTCTTTTGTTCCTCTACTTTCTCTCTTTCCTACTCTGCTGGTCTATTTCTACTTTGAGATGAAAAATTATTTTGATGCACACTTCTTCTTGGTTGACCCAACTGTGCAAATTTCCTTGTATTCTTGTATGGGAATGACTTCAATCCCTTGTTCTGGAATCCACTCTTGTCCTTCCTCTTCCAATATTTTGAAGTCTCTTTCTTATTCCTAGACTCATCATAGAAGCACTTGGAATTGAAAATAGTGTCCTCCAATGCCTTTGGATTATCAAACTCAATCCTATCTTATACTACTATGGAAATCCATTGAGAAAACACTGCACTCCTGCTTTCTCATCCTTTAGGTAAGGGACATACCTCAACAAATCCATAAACCTTTTGGCATATGCATCCACGGTAAGTTGTCCCAGATTATGCTCATGGAATTCCTTAATTTTTTCATCACAATACTTCTCCGACAGGTAAGTCTTCCTGAAGTATTTCTCAAAAATTTCCTAGGTCAATATGCTTTCCTTTAATCCCTTGATTTCCTTGAGGTCTTCCCACCAAATGGAAGCTCCTCCATTCAGGTTAAAAATGGTAATCCTTGCCTTGGTATTATTGGAGTAATTATGTACTTGAAAGTAATTCTTCATACCAAACAACCATGCCTCAACTTCTACTCCTTTCTTAATTTCTCCATCGAAGGTAGGTGACTTAGAATTCTTGAATTCTTCAGTCAAAGAACTATGAGAATTATTCCTCTTTTTCTTCTTAGGGACACTTGACTTTGTGCCACTACTGGAAAAATCCAATGAAGAGAGATTCCCACTAGATGATTATGATGAAACACTTCCATGAGATATTCCTTTCTTGGCATCCCGATGCCTCTTCCTAGAACAAATTATTTCCACATTACTATGGCTTAGCCCATGCCTTTGGGAAATCGAAGGGGTCTTCAAATTTTCTTACTGCTACAACTCACTGTTACTGGGACCCTACTACATATGTAACACCCTGCTTCCCCCAGTCTGTAAAAATAATTATGCTGGCCAAGAACTGTGGCAAACTCAAAGATGTGAATGTGTGATTTTGAATGGACCTTAGTATACAAGGTCAACGAATGTAAATTGACATTATGAATATATATATATATAGATAGATAGATAGATATATATTGCAGGACTGCTAAGAGGGGGATGTGCTGAAAAAGAGACCATGATGGCTAAAGAAAGGTGGTGGAAGGCACTTGGAATGGTGGAGTTAACTTCCACCGAAACCAATACCGTATTTGGTCTTCACTGGCACGGAGAACCAAGAGCGGCTCGCTGGCCCCGAAATGAATTACTCGATAGGATGGTAGGTGAAGAGGCTCCTCGTGAGTTAATGAGGGATGGGGGTGAACCACTCATCTGTGGAGGCCTCAGACCTGACCACCGTGGGGAAATTCATGCCACACGCAACCTTGCCGGAAATAGAAAGGGAAGGTAAAAGGTATGAGAGGGGATGAACACAAGGGGGGATCGCAAGAAAGAGATCAGAAGAACTCTGGAACAAAATACAGAGTGAGCGATAGCAAAGAAGAAGGAGAGTAACCTTCGTTCTCGATCGCTGAAGAATATAGATAGAGAGTCTCCAACATCATGGTCTAGCTCGGGGGTGGTTAGTGGTAAATCTGTTGGGAGTCATTGAGACTACAGTTGGGTGGAAACGAGCACCCCTCTTAGCAGTTGCATCACCTGGTGTTTTTTGATAAGTGT
>ML781635.1:698005-716990 GCA_009831015.1 Picea engelmannii | reverse complement strand
GGCTAAATAAAGGTGGTGGAAGGCACCTAGAATGGTGGCATTAACTTCCACTAAAACCAATACCATATTTGGTCTTCACTGGCTCGGATAACCAAGAGCGGCTTGCTGGCCCCGAAATGAATTACTCACCAGGATGTTAGGTGAAGAGGCTCTTCATGAGTTAATGAGGGATGGGGGTGAATCACCCATCCATGGAGGCCTTAGACTTTACAACCGCGAGGAAATTTGTGCCACACACAACCTCGTTGGAAAAGGAAATGGCAGGTAAAAGGTGTGAGAGGGGACAAACACGAGGGGGGGATCGCAGGAAAGAGATCAGAAGAAATATGGAACAAAATAAAGAGTGAGCGATAGTAGAGAAGAAGGAGAGTAACCTTCGTTCTCGATCGTTGAAGAACAGAGACAGAGAGTCTCCAGCATCGTGGTCTAGCTCGGGGGTGGCTAGTGGTAAATCCGTTGGGAGTCGCCAAGCCTACGATTGGGTGGAAATGAGCACCCCTCTCAGTAGTTGCATCACATGGTGTTTTCTGATAAGTGTTTATATCTTGTGTCTTGCATTGAATATCTTGGAATATATGCTCATGGTTTGAACTCTTGTGAATGGTTCATGTGTAGAAATGTTTGCATGGTGTTTTGATCGGAAATGGTGATTGCATGCTTAGGTTGAAATGACCACATTCGGTTTATATATATATATATATATTTGAACGAAGTCATCTTTCAAGTCTGCTCTTGGGAGATTTGTTCCCCTTAATTACCTCTCAGGCCGCCCTGGATAGATTTCCCACAGGGACACCCTTTTGGTATCGTCCCCTTACATTCTAGGGCCAGGGTAAGTTCCCTGAAAGGACTACCGCCTTGGTAAAATCCTGAATTTTCTTATTATCTATCATAGACGTTAACAACTCAGGGATTTAAGAAGACCTCTCAGTCTGGTCATAAAACCTGGTGGAAATTTGCCCAGGAACCCAATGGAGGACTTTAAGGCCTAAATTTGAAAACCCTACATGAGAGAGTGGGTCTCTTAGAGCTCGACAATTCGGTGTTTCGGCAACCGAGGAACCCAAAGATCAGTTTCTTGTATTCGCCAGGCGTGAAATCTTGACTTGCGAAACCCCAAAATGAGTATAGCATGATTCGTTGTGATGTTTCGGTGTTTCGGTACCCGGGACACATAAGGGTAAGTTCCCTTGTACTCACCAGTCTCAAAATCCTGATTAGAGAAACCCCGAAATGAGCTAGCATGGATGATTTGTGATGTTTTATAAGTTCAGTACCCAGGATACCCTTCCTCTTGCTAAATGCACGAATGAGATCCTTTCGGAGGATCTAAGATCTGTTACGACTGTTAAATTGGATGAAGGAACGCAAGCATTAATGCCTCGACCCCTTTTTAACCTTCGAAAGTAGTGAAGAAATTGGGACCGTTGATCCCAAGACCCATGGGAGTACCTGGGCCATCCAGTCATAGAGTACACGTGGCGGCCGGTAAGCGTTTCAGATTTTCGGCACCCAGAAGATCAGAGGGTAAGAACCCTTGTCCTCACGACTCCCGAAATCTCGACTAGGGAAATCTCGAAAATAACTTAGCCTCATATATATATATATATATATATATATATCGGCATATCGAGACTTTGTCCCCCAGAAAACTCATATGCGAGACCTCTTATCATCACACATTGCGAAATCCCAAAGTATGAAATCCCAAAAAGGTCTAGCATGGGTCGAAGTATGAAATCCTGAAAAGGTCTAGCATGGGTAAGCCTTGGTGTTTCGGTGTTTCAACAACTGGGAAACCCAAGGGTCATTCTTCTTGTACTCACAAGCCCCAAAATCCCAACTTGCGAAATCCCAAAATAGTATAGTGTATTTCAGAGTTCGGTGTTTCGAAGTTTCGACTCCCAAGAAACCCAGGTACGAGACCTCATGATTCTCGCATGTCGTGAAATCTCGATGGATGAAACCCAAAAATGGTAGTAGAATGAATGAGATACGATTGTTCGATGTTTCAACATCTGGGATACCTAAGGGTAATATCCTCTTGTCATCGCATATCGCGAAATCCTGAAGTATGAAACCCCAAAATGAGTATAGCATGACTAGAATCTAATGTTCTGGTGTTTTGACACCCGGGATATCTGGAGGCAAGTATCTTGTCCTCACGACTCCTGAAATCCCGACTTGCGATAGTCCTAAAATAGACTAGCACACATGGTTTTGGTGTTTCAACATTTCGGTACCCGGGATCTCCAAAGGTCAGTTTTCCTCGTGTTCGTTAGACATGAAATTTCGATGGATGAAACCCCGAAATGAACAAGGGAATACATGCATCGCGAAATCCAGGAGAACCTCTCTAGTAATGCTTGTGGTCATAGCCGCCGATCATATGAATGCGGTTAAGGGGTAGCAGGGTCTGTATCAGGTCTCGTAGGGATTAGGGAATCCTGTTCATCGAAGAAAAGATGAAAAAGGCAGAAAAATTGTGAATTTCGTAGTGGGTGTGTTACAACATATATTTTTGAATATCCGACAATATCTACAGTAACACTACATTCAACTCTTCTTTCTTGGCCTGAGCTCTCATGTGCCTTTCATTGTTTTCCTTCAAACTTCTAACAGTGGCCATTAAATCTGGAGGGGTTTCTCTATCCCTCCGACCATCAGATTTCGCATATCTAAGGTGCGAGATGTCATCCATACTATGTTGTAACATTATCCATACTATGTTGTACCATTCATATCTACTTCCTTTCAGTGTGTCCTATGTGCTGAAACAACAACCATTATTATTAATTACATTACCAATTTAAAACATGCATGCTAGAAAACATTAAATGTTTTCTTAAATAGTTTCAAGCAGCCTTGGTGACCCATTGAAGCCTATATTTTGAACTCTACCCCGATACCACTCTGAAACACACCTGACTCCGGTCTAATCCAATCTAGGGTTGGTGGGATGTTTTATTTTCCTCTCTTGTCACTTGAGACGAGCATTTAGGTTCATCAGTGCCTATGTGAAGACATATTTTATCACTATATATAATATGTTGAATCTCACGATTCACAACAAAAGGTATCCATATGAGTCAGTTAATGTTTCTAGGGATCCAGAAAACCCCAATATGAAGGTCAACATTACTCCTCAATCAATAACCCGTGGATACTCGAACTCATTCTTGTCGGATTGCCCCATTGCGAGGGTCGACACATCCTGTCCGATGGATTTAATTTGACAGATCGTTCTCAGGGATCCAATGACTCTCATATGATATTTTAATTTCTATGATATCATCAGACCCCTTATCTTCTTCAAGAGGCCAAAACTATCAGCAGTTATTAAATTCTTCAACCACTGGTCCAATTTCCTTAATTAGTCACATGGTTCTATATAGATTAGGGTATGTTGGTAGGTCTGTGTGTTTATACCTTGCAATCATAAGTTGGTTTGTTAAAAAAGATTCATGTTTTATTCACTAAAACATCTTGGCTCCACCTCACTTGTCCACTTCATCAATTCCTACTTCATCAGTTCCCACTTGTGTATCATGGCTAGTAATTTCATGGTTGTTCCCTCTCATTTAGTTGTTTGGTATTTTTATTAATCAGAACATGATTACATGCTTCATAATCATATCATATGAAGTCTTAGCATAATTACAGTCTTGGGGGAAAATATGGTGTTACACATAGGACATTTTTTTTCGTAACAATAAGTATCAAATTTTTGATACCACATCCTTGGTAATTTCTTTAACCCATACAGGGATTTTCAACTTTCATACTAACTCTTTATTTCCCTTCACATAAAATCCTTCTAGTTGCTTCATGTAGATTTTTTCTTCCAGATCCCCATGTAGGAATGTTGTCTTCACATCCTTCTATTCTACTTCAAAATCAAATGCAACAACAACAGATAAAATAAATCTAATAGAAGTTAACTTGGAAATTGGACAACAAATCTCACCAAATTCAATTCCCTCAACCTAGGAATAACCTTTTGCTACTATTTGAGCTTTGTATTTCTCCATTTTTCCTTCTGCATTCAACTTATTTTAAACACCGATTTATTTCCAATGATATTTCTTCTAGTTAGAAACTCCACTAGATCCAAATCCTCATTCTTATCCAAGGCTTGCATTTCTTCAACCATGGCCTTTTTTCAAAGTTTTCCATCCTCTGAATCCAATGCCTCCCTAACATTTATAGGATAATCACCAGTAACATTCAGAGCAATATTTGAATGGAAATTAGGTTGATTATACCTTTCCAGTTTTCTTCTTTCCTGGACAGATCTCCTCAATATTGGAGTATGGGGATCTTCTTCTTCTGATTCCTATTCTTATGTAGAGTCTAATTCATCATCCTTTAACTCAAACTCTATTTTCTTTGGTTCTTCCTTCCTTGGTAGGAATTATTGTTTGACAACATTTTTTATTTCTCTAGATACCACATCTCAACTATACACTACCTTCTTAGTTTTTGGTTTCCAAAGTTTATACCCTTCCAGACCATATTTATACCCAATAAAGATACACTTTTCAACCTTTTTATCTAGATTACTCCTATTTTTCTTTGGAACGTGAACATAGACCTCAAATCCAAATACCCTGAGATGTGTGAGAGAGGGTTTATTACGATTCCATACCTCGTGTTGAGTCTTTTCATCCAATGATGATGAGGGTGATCGATTGACCAGGTAACATGCATTACCCATTTCCTCTGCCTAGAATTCCTATCCTAACCCGACACCAATGAGCATGCACCTATATTTCTCCATAAGTTTCCCGTTCATCCTTTCGGCAACTCCATTCCACTGAGGTGTATATGGAGTATTATTTTTCCTTTCTATAATACACTTATTACATAATTCTTCGAATTCATTTCAACAAAACTCTCCACCTTTATTCGTCCTCAATGTTGGAGTTACTTCACACACACCTAGGATTTATTTTTCCTAAGGTTTTTCCTTGTTTATTATTCATAATTAGTCATTATCCAGTCTCCTATATTTTAGAGGAGAATATTCCACCTGGAGAATATTCTCTTTCAATTGACACTTCAATTTGACTAGTTGAGTTGAGTTTAGATGCTCCATTGTTTTTTTCACCATGCAACATTGGGATCATATCCATGATAATTCAACCTTGCCTTGGTATCATCACTAGACTGATGCATTACCCTTTATTCCCTGATTTAACTCCTCACTACTCTCTGTTCAGTCAGTTAACTAAAGACTAGTTGACTAGTTAACTCAACTATGTGGCAATTCACTCCTGTAACTTCATGAGAGACTAGAATAGGTGGAAGTTCACTACCATAACTACTGGTGTGTGTCCATATCACTCTATACCACCACCATGGCGCATTGGTTCTCCTCCAGTGCACACTCATTGAGTTATAAAGAGTATATCATGTGTAAATTATTCATTATTCATAATAGTTAATGATAATTCTTTCATTCTTTCTCTCCTTCTTCTTCTTTCTCAAATTCTCTCTGAAAATGTGTGTATTATTGTTTATATAGATCTATTATGTATGGGTTCAACACATTTACATGTTATCAGAGTGGACGAACTTCTAAGAAAAAGATACACCAAAATGTTTTGCAGGTACAAAAGATTGAAGACAGTGGAAAGATGGATTTCCAAAAAAAATTCATTCTTACACCTTATAACTATTTTGTATGGAAGGAGAGAATAGCCATACAGATTAAACTTGAATAAATATACATAACCGACATCATCCATAGAAAAATCCAAGTATTTAAGTCGCATGGATGAGGCACTCAGAACAATTTGCAGTCTTATTTCTCTCAATCTCCTTTTTCATATATCTTCATGTAAGATTCCCAATGAAGCCTGGACCACCTTGGAAGGGATATTTGGAAAAAAGGATGAGATGAGGGGACACATGATGGAGGTGTGGCTTCTCACATTGGATCCAAAAAGATTCGATAATGTCTAAGATTTCTTTACAAAATTCAAGGATTTACTATCGCAACTCAAAGCTTGCGGGCTTGATAAATCGAAGGAGGAGAAACAAATAGTTCTCACCATTCTCTCCAAGATTGGTCCTAAATTCTCTGTATTCATATCCACATTACATACTATCACATTCTCCTTTGGAGCTACCTGGAAGATGCCTTCTCTTGAGGACTTTATTGAATCCCTGACACAAGAGCAAACCAAGCTCATCAACATGGGCACAATCAAAGTCCCAAGGATGCATGCACTCACTGTACATGATGGAAGCCAAAAATATCATAAATATAAATATAAATATAAACAGAAAGCTCATGCACATATGAAGAAGGAAGGGTACACAAAACCTTTCACCGATGCCTCTCGATCCAAAGGAGAAAAGGGGAGAAATGCACATATTATCACAAAGGATTCCATTCGGAATCCACATGCATGAAAAAAAAAATAGATCTGATGTCTCAAATACTTTATCAAAACAACCTTGGAGATCGCATCCCCAAGGGTGCCAAGAAGAAGAACCCAAAAGATCTGAATTCAAAGAAAGGCAATTCTAACCATGCCTTGAATGCCATCAACTCCTGTCCTGATGCTTGGATCGTTGATTCAGGAGGATCACATCACATGGATGAATCAAATGAAGTATATAATTCATTGGATGCATGAAAAGGTCCTCCTATTTTGATGGGGTAAAAATATTATGTCGAAGTCATCGACAAAGGAAGGATTGAAATCACCAACGAAAGCTTCGATAATGTTCTGCACGTTCCCAAACTTTCTGTCAACCTTCTCTCCGTGTATCATATGAGAAATTCCGGCACCAGAAATAAAGTCATATTAACAACAAATTCCGTGGACATATACAACATGCAAACCAACTCTAGGGTTGCTACCAGTGAGGTAAATCATCAGTCTAGATTGTATACATTTTCTGAATTCATTGAACCTAATTCTTCTTTACTGCTTACTCATGCTGATGAAAGTAGTATGATATGGAATGAAAGTTTTGGACATTTGAATTTCATATACATGCAACAAATTAGCAAGCACAGATTGGTCGATGGTCTACCAGACATCCATTTCTCCAAGGGAGTATGTGAGGGATGTGTTCTCAGAAAACACCCTCAAGAGAAATTCGACAAAGGAAAGTCTCAATGAGATTCCGCACCTTTAGATCTGATCCACAATGACCTTATGGGTTATTTTTTGCATCCATTCATAAGAAAAGTGAGGTTTGCTCTCATTTTTGTTGATTATTTCTCACGTTTTACATGGATCTACTTTCTCAAACAAAAATTCGAGGTCTTTCAACACCTCAAAGATTTCAAAGCCCTGGTTGAGACACAGTCCGGAAATAAGATCAAAGTCCTCCAAGCTGATAACGAGGGAGAGTATGTAAATAATGAGATTCATAATATTTTACACGAGGCAGGGATTCAGTTGTAACACACAGTTCCCTATACTCCATAGAAAAATGGAGTTATTGAGCAGAAAAACCGATCTCTAAAGGAGATGGCATCCTGCATGCTGCATGCAAAGTCTCTACCACAGAGACTATGGGCCGAAGCACTTAATTTTGAAACATAAATCCAAAACATATCTCCCCATAGATCTATCAAGGACAAGACCCCTTATGAGGCTTGGAGAAACCTCAAACTGGAAGTGACTCACTTTTTCATTTTTGGTTCATGTGCATGGGCCTGGATTCCCTCTAAAAAGAGGAAGGCACTTGATCCACACAACATTGAGTGCATTTTTGTTGGATATCCCGAACACGTGAAGGGATATAGGCTTATTGATCTTTCCTCGGATAGGCTCATCATTGAGTGAAGTGTTCAATTCGAGGAAATTGTCTAGCATGCACCTCAATAGCCGCATGCAGACAACCTCATTCTTCCACCTGTCTGAGATGATGAGCATGCACATGCTGAATCTTCTTCAGATGATAGTTATGATTCAAAGGAATCAGATGATTTATATTTAGAGTCAGTACAATCAGATGCAAATTCAGAGCATCCAGATGCAGTTGCAGATCCAAAGAAGAGGCCCAAGTGGGCACAAACTACTCTTCAAGATGTAGGAGTTCTCATTGGTGATCCAATCGATACTAGGAGGAATTGATATGATTTCGAGGATCCTCCTATTGCACTCATTTCCACTGAACCATTTCCCTCCAGGCATATTGTCTTGGTTCAGTCTTTATATCCATAGTCTTATGGTGAGGCTGCTAGAAATTGCTTTTGGGAATCCTCTATGCAGGAGGAGTACAACTCCCTCCTTGAGAACCAGACTTGGGATCTAGTTCCCCTTCCTTCTGGGAGGAAACTTGTCAGATGCATATGGGTTTATAGGACCAAGAGCACAAAAAATGGACATATTAGCAGATACAAATCTAGGCTTGTCGCCAAAGGCTTTCAACAGGTTCATGGTATTTGACTATGATGAGACCTTCTCTCTAGTAGAAAATATGGATTCCATACAATTGGCACTTGCCATTGCGACAACCAAGGGATGGGAAGTCCATCAGATGGATGTGAAGAATGCATTTCTTCATGATGAACTCTCTGAGGAGATCTACATGGAGAAGCCCCAAGGATTTATGCAGGACTCATCTTTGGTATGTCGACTAAATATTTCCCTTTCTGGCCTCAAGAAGTCTCTAAGGGCATGGTATGCCAAGATGGAATCCTACATGCTGTCACAGAACTTTGTACTTTGTAAATCATACTCGAATGTCTAGATTCTCAGAAGAACTGATTCACTTCTACTCTTAGTTTTGTATGTTGATGATTTTTTGATCACTGATTGCTCGACTTCAGTGATTTTTGCAGTCAAGAGGATTCTACATGATAGGTTTTTGATGATAGATATGGGTCCTCTACACTTTTTCCTTGGACTTGAGATCAGTTAGGATGCATCAGGCATCAAATTATCTCAGGCCAAGTATGCACGAGATCTCCTTGAGATATTTCACATGACAGAATTCAAGTCTGCTCCGACTCATTTCCTATTAGGATTCAAACTTGAGGATGGTGGGGAGACTCCATTGGTTGATAGCACATTGTACATAAAACTAGTGGAGAGCTTGTTGTATCTCACACACTCCAGACCAGACCTATCATATATAGTTGGTGCAGTTTCTAGGTTCATGCAGGAGTCGCATGAGGTACATTGGAAGGCTGCAAAGCGTATCCTTTGATACATACATGGCACCATCACCTTTGGGATTCATTATGCAACATACTCTACATTAGATCTCATTAGGTTCATTGATTCCAACTAGGCTGGCGATAACACTGATCGCAAGTACACATCTAGTTACTCACTCAGTATTGGTTTCGGGCCTATCTGATGGTCGAGAAAGAAGAAATATTCCATTGATCTATTTTCAGCTGAGGTAGAGTACAGAGGGGTAGTTAACATAACCATTCAGGCTATGTGGCTACAACATTTTCTCCCTGAGTTGGGAATTCAGTTTCATCGGCTGATTGTCATTTGGTGTGACAACCAGAGCACTATGAAGTTCTGCAAAGATCTAGTTCAGAGGTAGCAGATGAAGCACATCGATATCCACATGCACTACTTCTAGGACTTAGTACATGAGGGGATAATCGACTTACAGTTCTGTCCTTCAGTAGAATAGATGACAAACATCTTCACCAAGATCTTCACTGAGAAGAAGTTCCATTCTCTACGAAGTCATCTTGGAGTGAAGGACACAATTGCCTAGCAACTATATTTCTTATTTTTACATACATTATACCTTGAGGGGGGGTTTTCCCATGAGGTTTTCCCTCTTTACTCACTTTATTTAAGTGTATCTTTTGTATTTGGGTACCTAACATGGCCTCGTTTTCAAGACCCATTCTTTATTTTCACCGTAGTGATGTTCATGGGGGGTGTTGGAGTTACTTCACACACACCTAGGATTTCTTTTTCCTAAGGTTTTTTCTTGTTTATTAGTCATAATTATTCATTATCCAATCTCCTATATTTTAGGGGAGAATATTCCACCTGGAGAATATTCTCGTTCAGTTGACACTTCAGTTTGACTAGTTGAGTTGAGTTTAGATGTTGCATTGGTTTTGTCACCATGAAACATTGGGATCATCACCATGCTAATTTGACTTTGCCTTGGTATCATCACCAGACTAGTGCATTACCCTTGATTCCTTGAGTTAAATCCTCATTACTCTTTGTTCAGTCAGTTAACTGAAGACTAGTTGACTAGTTAACTCAACTTGGTGACAGTTCCCCATAACTGCCTGAGAGACTAGACTAGGTGGAAGTTCACTCTCGTAACTGCTGGTGTGTCTCCAGATCACTCTAGAACACCATTATGGCGCATTGGTTCTCCTCCAGTGTTCACTCATTGAGTTATACAGAGTATATCATGTGTAAATTATTCATTATTCATAATCATTAATGAGAATTCTTTCATTCTTTCTCTCCTTCTTCTTTTTCAAATTCTCTCTGCAAATGTGTGTATTATTTTTTAGCTAGATCTATTCTGTGTAGGTTCAACACATTTACACTCAAAAACTTAATTCTTTTCTCTGTTTGATTCTCCATAAGAGCCTTAAACGCTTTAAACCTATTAAAGACTTTAGATTTATTCCTAAGGAAATATATCCAAGTATTCCTCAAGAAATCAACTATAAATGAGACATAGTACATAGATTTTCCCAGTGATGGAACCGACACAGGTCCAAACACATCACTTTGTATCAACTGTAAAATTCCCTTTTCTCTCATTGTACCAGAGGGGAATCTTACCTAATTCTTCTTCCCATATACATAATGTTCACATAAATAAAAATCTAGAGAGAAGTTAGACATACCTTGTAAGGCCTTTGTCCCCACAGAGCCTTATAAAAATACAAGATAAAATTAAAGAATGAAGAAATTAATTCAATCATCAATGTATAATCATTTATTTTTCAACATAATTTAAATTTATCAACCGCATGAACTTAAATTTAATTAACAACCGCATAACATAGCCAATTCATGAAATTCATACCTCTGTCTGATGCTAATTCCCAAATATTCGGTTGTCCTCTCCGTTGCTCCGCCTAAACTTTGCCCAAAACTAAATCTTTCGTCTCTGCCAGCTAGGAACAGAGCTTGTCTGGCTCCCTAGCTCCAGGATTCTGTGAGGATTCCTGGCCCCCGAGCCCAAAACTCCCAGCAACCGGGTGCACCCCTGTAACAGTTCACCCAAAATCCAAACCAGAAAATATCCTCAACAGGAAATACAGTCCCTCCTCTCAAATGCTCTCCTTTCCCCCAAATTCCCAAAAGTCCCCTTTTCCAAATACCTCTCCCCCTCATATCCCCCCATTCACCGCATCCTCCTTCATTTAATGCCACCCACCTTATCCCTCCATTCAATACCCTATCCCTTGTCATACATAAAGTTTTATAATAAATAAATAAAAGTTATTAAGCCTTTAATTCTTTACCCAAATGATTAAATGTGTTAAGTAATCAATTAATTAATTAATCAACATATATTAAACAATAAATAAATAAATAATATTATTAATAGTTAATCATTACTTAACTAATACACATTAGGACAATTAATTATTTAATTAACTATTCTTGATAACCTTAAGCAACTATTTAACTAGGGTTGTTACATACACCCACCCTTCAGGAAACTTCGTCCCAAAATTAAAATATTTTATGGTACAAGGGAAAAGAAACATGGTTCACACATTCATAACAAATAACCGTCATTATTAGTAAGTAAGCCAATAAACTCATTCATACTAGTGTACATGCACAAGAAATGCATGTGTACCTAGTACATACAAGTCTTGTTAATGTACTAATATCAATAACTATCATCTCTATAGTAATTTCCATATACATCCAATCCATTCAACAAGACTATTCATTTTATAAAAGACAAATAACCAATCAAATGTTTGCGAAATCCTTTGTTTTCAATTATCTAGCTCAATAATTTTATTTAGACAATTGTAGTTTAATTACATAATTATGAATATCCATCTATATATATATATATATATATATATATATATATATATATATATATATATATATTTTCTTTTCAGAAGGAAAACAATAAGTTCCAACATAGGAAAAATCTCCATATGCTCTCAACTATTTCTACTCATCCTTCCTCCCTAACTTACTTCCATCTTCCATTCCTATCCTTTCTCTGCTAGACTATCTTGGAGCGTCAACTATATTGACCTAACTCCAAATAGAACCCGTAAGAAGAAGTGTCACTATCTTGACCAAGCTTCCCCAACAGGCAACTGACAATCATCATCACACGTCTAGGGGAGCGTGAGCTAACATCGTCCTCCCATGACTTAAGGTTTCGGAGGATACACGGTGGAAAATGCCTCCACCCCTCCTAACAAGACTAGGGTCCACACCCTACAATGGAATACACAGTGGCACCGTGTTGCTGGGAGCTTTGTCATCATCTATTCAGTTTTGGGCAGTCTCACCACCTAAAATCCTGCACTGGTCCACATATCATAGCAATGCATCCAAACCAATATAATTTCACATACAAAGATTCATACCATATTGTTTCTCGGCCAGTGGTCATGACATCCACTTTCATCATTATTATCCCTTGGCTATTTCATAGCCCATAACGTGTAGATTAGTCTGTAACACAAACTCATACATTTCTATGCATTATCATCATGTAATTGCATACAACCATAATTTCAATTCGGTATCCACGTACCAACAACTTTAACATCAAATTTTTCAAGTTAGAAATAGATCTCATATTATCCCATAATTCAATTAACGACACCCATTCATAAAATTATCATTTAAAAAATAGATTGCATCATATCCATCATCATTCTAATAGCATTTAAACCTTCATAGGATTCTCATTCACACAATATGTTGCATCATATCCATCACCATCAATAACAATTAGACATTCATAGAATTTACATTCACATAGTAGATCGCATCATATTCATCATCATCAATAACATTTAAACATTCATAAAATTTACACTCTCACAATATATAACACCATATCCATCATTATCCAAATACATTTAAACATTCATAAAATTTATACGTCTTAAAAGTTCAAGTGTATCATTTAATGGTTTCACTTGTGAATAGAAAAGAAAAGTGTGTAGGCCTCAGGTAACCCTGGCTGTCGAAGTCAAAAGGTGGTTTTACATACACCCAACCTTCGAGAAACATATTCTCAAGGTGGTCAAAAAAGTGAGGGATAGTCTTGTCGTAATGTCTCGACATCTTCCCAGGTAGCAGATCTTGGACTATACTTGTCCCATTGGAACTTAACTTGGTCTACCAGATGGTTCTGGAGCTATCGAAATCTACGGTCCAATATGAATAACGGTTCTACCATGAGAGTTCCCACGTTTGATACCTGCAATTCCTTCCAATTTAGTTTATGTGATTCATCAACAACATAATGATGTAAAACAGATACATGAAAAACATTATGAGTTTTATGCAAGTGGGGTGGCAGTAGGAGACGATAGGCAACGGGTCCAATTTTCTCTTGGATTCTGAATGGTCCTATAAATCGAGGTGACAACTTTGTCCCATTCCTGAACCGTATGGTACTCTTATTAGGCCTAATACAAATGAAAACCTGATCTCCCACTTTATAACTTTGATCAGTCCTGTGTGCATCCGCATAACTTTTTTGTCTATCCTGTGCTTCCTTTAGTCTCTGCCTAATCTGGATCACCTGTTCCTCCATCTCTTGAATCATTTCCGGCCCAACTGTTACTTGATATTCTAATCTATCCCAACTCAACGGTGTTCTGCATGGCCTTCCATACAGAGCTTCATAGGGTGGCATTTTGATGGAGCTATGAAAACTTTTATTGTAGGCAAACTCTACCAAAGGTAGGTACTTCTCCCAATGGGTTTGATTATCCATGACATACATCCTAAGCATGTTTTCTATGACTTGATTTACTCTCTTAGTTTTCCCATCTATTTTGGGATGATAAGTTGTGCTTAAGTTCAATTGGGTCCCCAATGCTGTCTGCAAACTTGTCCAAAACCTAGAAGTGAATCTGGAGTCCCTATCTAAAATGATCGTCTTAGGTATCCCGTGCAAACAGATAACCTCACTTACAAACACACATGCCACATCAGTGACATCGTAAGTGTCTCTTACTGGAATAAAATGAGCACTCTTGGTTAACTTATCAACTATCACAAGAATGGCATTGTGTCTATGAGATGTGAGTGGCAACCCCACAACAAAATCCATAGAGATGACTTCCCACTTAGACATAGGAACATCATGTGGTTGTAGGAGGCTTGCCGGGAGGTGGTGGTCGGATTTCACTTGTTGACACTCTAGGAATTTGGCGACGAAATGGACTACATCACGCTTCATTCCTACCCAGAAGAAAAGTTTCCTCATGTCTGCATACATCTTCTTCACACCCAGATGTGCACAATAAAGTGCTCTATGGGCTTCCTTCAGCATGATGCTTTGAATATCCCCATCTTCAGGGATGTACATCCTTCCCCAATATCTTAACAGTCCGTCTGCTTCCAGAGTATATCCTTCATACTATGGATCTAATTTCCTCCCACTCTGGAGGTTTGAAGTAACCTCTAAATACCAATTGTCTCCTTGGAGTTGCGTCAACACACGTTCCCTCAGATTGACCTTTAAGGGTACCAAGGAGAAGACTCGTGGTCTCCTACTCAAGGCATCTGTGACCACATTTTCCTTTTCCTTGATGTATGAAATACCAAAATCATACTCACTCATAAACTCACTCCATCGCCTTTGCCCAGAATTCATATCCCTTTGAGTGAAGAAATGTTTTAAACTTTGATGGTCCATTTTGAGCTCAAAGTTTCGCCCCACAAGATAGTGCCTCCAAAGTTTCAGATCTAGCATTATAGCTGCCAACTCTAAATCATGAGTTGCGTATAGCTCTTCATGTTTCTTCAACTTCCTTGACGCATAAGCTATCACTTGTCCATCTTGCATTAGCACGGACCCCAACCCTTGCTTCGAGGCATCTATGCAGACTGTGAAGTCCTTTTCCATATCCAACACTCGTAGAATTGGTGCACTAATTAGTAACATCTTAAGCTCAATGAATGAACTATCACATTCTTCTGTCCATTCATACCTGACGCCCTTGCGCTGCAAAGTGGTGATGGGTTTCTCTATTTTAGAGAATCCTTCCACAAATCTTCGATAATAACCTGCTAGCCCCATGAAGCTTCTCACCTCATGGGCATTTTTTGGCACTGGCCACTCCATAATGGCCTTTACCTTTTCTGGGTCCACAAAGATTCCTTCACCAGAAATGATATGACCTAAATAGTGGATCTCTTTCTGAAAGAAGGAACACTTCGACAACTTCCCATACAATTTGTTCTCTCTAAGGCAGGACAACACCACTCATAAGTGTTCCTCATGTTCTCTTTCATTCTTGGAATAGATGAGGATGTCATCTAGAAAGACTTGTACAAAACGGTCTAAGTACTTCTAGAATACGCGTTCATGAGGCTCATGAATACTGTTGGCACATTGGTCAATCTAAAAGGTACTACGACAAACTCGTAATGCCCAAACCGAGTTCGAAAGGAAATTTTTGGGATATCACCTTCCTTAATCCTTAACTGATGATACCTGGATTGCAAATCAATCTTTGAGAATACCGCTGCCCCTTTCATCTGATCAAAGAGGTCATCTATTCGCGGCATTGGGTACCTATTTTTCACTGTAGCACGGTTCAAGTCCATGTAATCTATACATAGTCGTAAGGAACCATCCTTCTTCTTCACAAAAATTACTGGTGTGCCCCAAGGTGAGGCACTGGGCCTTATTATCCCTAAGTCTAGTAACTCTTTGAACTACATTTGCAACTCACAAAGTTTTGGCACTGTCATCCGATATGGATTCTTGGAAATTGGTTCTGCACCAGGTTTTAGCTCAATAGTAAAATCGAGCTCCCTCTCAGGAGGTAACCCTAGTAACTCGTTCAGAAAAACATCCTTATATTCTGACAATATCGGGTACTGATCTAAGGAAGGTCTCTTTCTTTCATTCATTGCTTCCACTGCATATAGTTGACACCCTTGCCTCAAGCATCACTTAACCTTCATAGTTGAGATAAAGCGTAATGACACCTTTCTCCGTACACCCTGGATCTCTATTGGTCTTCCTTCATCGTCGACACAAAGCACCCTTTTTGCAAAACAATCTACCAAAGCTCGATGAGATTCTAACCAATCCATTCCAATGATTAGGTCATATGCCCCGAGAGTAGTGATGTATACCTTCAACCTGGTAGTACACACTCCCAGGTCTACTATACAATTGTCAACGTTAGGTCCTACCGCTTGTTTTTCCCCTGAAGCCATCTCGACTTGTTTAAAATCATCATGATCGTAGGCTTCCAACCCACTCTTTTATAATACAGATGGTGAAATGAAACTACATGTAGCACCAAAATCAAATAAAACTTTAACATTGATACGATTTAGCATACCTGACAACTCCACCACCGTGGATTGATGTTCGGCCTGGCGATTATTAACCGCTGCGTAAATCTGGTGGCTGCTACTTGCTCTTCCCATCATGGCCTTTCCCTCTCTATGCACAAATCCTGATTGTAACTCTGGGTAGTCACGCTGGTAATGGGGTCCTCCACACCCCCAACAGGTAACACGGGATTGAACCTGCGCACTGTTATGTGATTGTCTTTGAAATGAGTTCCTTCCCTTGGAACCCATGCCTCTACTAGATGCTCCTTGAGATGGTGGTGGACTTGCCTACATCGTTGGTGATGAACGAGATGCTACACTTGCTGCCATTGAAATCCCTACGGCTACTGTCCTTGGTGCGACTCTATTACCATATGGACGTGGCCTTGAGCCCCCTCCCCCGGGGAATGTCCTAGGGGCCTTCCCCATGAATCTAGGATGATGTGAAAAGGTCGTTCTCGTACCTTTGGTTAAGTTCATGTGTTCCTCCGCATAACGCGCATTTTCCACAGCTTCTGCTATGAAAGACGGTTTCCACATCTGCACCATAGCCCTTATCTTAGGGTTTATCCCATAGACAAAGAGTTCTGCTTGTCGTTGGTGGTTATCCATATATGAAACATATTTGACCAATTCCATTAACCTAATCTCATATTCTTCTAGAGTTTTGTTTCCCTATACTAAGGCATGAAACGCTCCTACTTGTTGTTCCTCATAGTAAGCTGGTAGATATTTTCTTCGGAACCTCTCCTCGAAATGTTCCCAAGATATGGTGTTCGGGGTAAGATGCAGTTGCCTTTCCAGGTTGCCCCACCTATTCAAGAAACTGTCTCTCAATTGAAAAATCACTATCTTTTCCTTTGAAGTGGATGCATAGTCCCTTAAGGCAAAACACCTTGTCATGCCTTCCAATCATGCTTCTTCGTGTTCACTGGCATGACCCCCGGCAAACTCCGGAAGTTTGATCTTTTTCATTTCTCTAGTGATGTCTTCGGGTGGAGGTCTTCCCCCTGAATCCCTTGGTGCTTCTGGATTACCCATTCCAGATGGTGGGGGCTCCACTTCAATCCTTGTCGGTTGACTCCCCTTTAAAGTCTCATTTATGGCCTCCAAAGAGCGTAGTATGAGAGCTAGTTCAGGCGATGGTGGTGGCAGCGCTGGCGGTCCTTCTGACGATTCCCTCGAGTCATAACCATCCTATATGATTTAACCTGCATCAACCAAAGTAGTTAGGGTGAGTACAAGGACATTTCACATTTGCGCAACTTAACTAGAAAACAGGGTTAGGCGTAGGTTTTTTTTTACTTGTCTGTAAACAGACGTTACTCTCTTTAGGGGAGGTGGCTAGGTTAGGGATAAAGCATCTAAGCCTGATTTCTTCACCTAAGAAAACTATTGACTCCCTCGCTCGGTAGCTATGCTAGATTTGCACCATACTAGCCAATTTCTCTAACTTACCTGCCTAGTGCGCATGAAGCCCCCTTCCGCTTATCTTGTTCTAAGTCCTTATACTTTGCGTTTACAACTAATTAAGTTGAATTCCAACCTAATGTCGATGAAATGAGTCTAATACTATCCTTTGATGCTTGACTCATGGGATTTCCTTGGTGCATTGTACATATGCATTGAATTGTGTGACTCGGTGGCTGCAGGTGCGAGTCTTGAGGATTGTAGAGTGGCTTTCGGGCATTGGAGCTTAGCGCTCGTGCACTGTGGTTATGTATTGTTTCTAGACTTGTGGTCGTGTGAAGTAGTGAGCCTGAGGCTATGCATCGAATCTTGGTGCTTGTGCGCTGGGATTTGGTTCTTATCTCGTGGACTTGGAGATTTTGGCCTCGGGCGCAATACTTTTAATTTATTTATTTTTTAAGTTAATCACCTTAGTTTTTTTTTTAACACCTTAAAAACCTAAATTTAAATCTTTAAAACTAAGGTTTAAAGTTTATCTTTAATAACATATATTTAAACTAATATTAATTAATTAATTAATATTAGTTTAATTATTAATTACCAGGGTTAATTATTAATTATTTTCCAATAAAAAAAGAAATGACAAAATTTGTAAACATATATAATAAATCAATATTAATTAATTATTATATATATATATATATATAAAATATTTAAAATAAAAATTATTACAAAAATTAAAAATAATTTTTTTTTTTTTTTTTTAAATTGAAACAGGCATCGTGGGTCCTCGCATGAGGCCCATGTGCCATAACCCTAAACACACTCTTCCCAGGGTCTCTTTCCCCTAGCCCTAATCAACCTGCCGCCTATATCATTATACGAATGTGCCCTGGGCCTCTCCTGCTCTGCAACTGCGACGGAGTTATGGTAATGGCCGCAGACTTCTCCCTTGGTGGCTCGATGCTTGGCTCTGAGCCCTGGATTGTATATGGTTTTGGTAAAGACATTGTGCGCTAGTGCTGGTGCTTTGTTGGGTGCCCCTCTACTGTAAAGAGAGGCTCAGTGCTTGC
>ML781635.1:672708-697856 GCA_009831015.1 Picea engelmannii | reverse complement strand
TTTGTGTTGGTGCGTAGCGCACCTCGCCTTACCCCCTTGGGATGATCCTTTGTGTGGCTCCTCATCATATTGGTGTTCAAAGAGGAAATCTTCATAAGCATGGAACCCCATGGAGAATCTGAAAATGATAAGCTCTAAAGATTTTAAACTTTTGTCCATCCACCATGACCATCTCACTCTCAATACCACTGGTTGGTTACAAAATCACAACACCCCTCCAATCCCCATTTATCAAAACCCCCAACTCCATCCAGTTGCGAGGAGCACGACGTCTCAGGTTCAATTCTCAAAGAAAGTCGCTAGTGATCTTTCATGCTAAAGGAAGTAGTCCAGTGCCTGCCTCAGACTGATTACTGACAGCCATGGGGTATTTTCTCCCCTTCTTTGACGGAGTTCAATACGGTCAATTTTTTTTTTCTTAACTCAAGTTCCTGTTGCAGAGGCTCTTCTGGAATCCCTTTTCCCCTCCATTAAGATTTACAAGAGCTAACCCTATGCTTCAATTCTCATGTTTTTCACACTTTATTTTGTCATTGTATGAAACCCTAATATAAGTAGATACATGAGGTTTAACACAATGCAAGCAATAGTGCTAGATATTCTCCTCAATTTTCCTGAAATAGTGGAACGATTGTTTGTGCCTGGTGAAGGGTTTGTCTTGTTTGTTGTGGCTGTGAGCTCAATGCTAACTCGTGTTAGGCGTTGGTCCATGGGTGCTGGTTTTGCAAAGGATGCCCGTTGTGGGATCCTCTCCTGGTCATGACATGGTGCTGGTCTTAGTGTTTGTACTTGGTTTACGCGTGGGCTTGTGGACGCGTCTTGGTCTTAGTGTTTATATTGAAATCCTGCGCTGGCTTTCGTAGCTTAGAGGTAGAGTGTTTTGCACAGTATTTTGGTCGCTTGTGGGCTTCCTCCTTCATGTTCTAACTTGACACTTGGTTCTTGTTATAGGCTTGGAGATTTGGTTCTTTAATGTCCTTTATGCTGATCCAGAACTTCTTGACGGGATACAGATGTCAGAGTGGGTTAAATGGAAACCCTGTCGAGGCTATGGACGCTTGCTGGCAGCAGTGGCCATGCCAACATTATTGAAGATTTTATCTATAATGTCATGACTTTCTAATCTTAAGATTGTTATTAGTTTTCATCTTTTGAAACACTGCTGGAAAAAATGGTTAACGATGATGTTTGTACGATTTTCTGGTAGTTATTTTCGAGTCTAAATTATCTTTGCTGTCCTAATCTGAATTTGTGCCTTTTGCAGAGATAACTGCTTCTTCCAGTGTGTCTCCATTGTTGGCAGCCAATTCACCTTTTTATATGATCCTATAAGCTGCCTACACCTATGTTTTGCAAAAATCATTTTTTTTGTCGCATTTTTCAAATAGACGACATTTTCATTTCTTGCGACATTTACACATTTGTCTTCGTTGAGTTTTCACGACTGTAAGCGTGAAAACTTCTCCTCTCGAAGTTATTTTTCGATCATTATCTGAACTGTGGTTATTTCTTTTGTCATTATGCCTATTGCGCTTATCTTTTATTCATCATTACATGATTGGCATTATCCTTCGATCGGTTCTCATACTTCGATTGATTATATAACTTGGTTCTGTTGAATTTATAAGACATTGAGCATTTGGATTTGCACTTCATGTGGTTTGCCTAATCATTGATTCTATGAAATGCATAGGGGTTTGATTAAATTTTTTATAAACATATGATGTAATCCTTATGATAATGTGGCTAGTCGACTATATGAATTCCGTTTGGCACTTTGATTAAACTTTTGATTATATACATTGCCGCATGTTTTGATTTATATGTCGGATTTGTAAACGTTATGGTATAACATTTGCGTGTATTGGCATATACATTTGATTTTATTGGTTGTACACATGACTTTAATGGTTGAACTATTATTATGGAGTGAACAACTATGAAATTTGGTGGTTGTACTTGGATAATGAATATTGTGCATGGCAAACTCCACCAACTTCGCATGCGCACATTAATGCTTACCCCTTTTTGCTCGTTCATTGTTGTTGGTTCGGGTAGCTCTGTTACTGTGTGTTGATGAATTGGAGCCCTTCCCTTACCATGCATTCGACTCCATGTACCCAGTCGTGCAAGTGGAACCTAATGGCAGTCAGGCCCTATTGATGTTTGATAATGCCTGCCAAGATTTGGCAGACAGTGGATGGCTTACCTTCGTGAAACGTTTTGAGGATTTTAACCTTTGCGTAGCTCGACAATTTTCCATGACCTTCGATGGTTGTTGAGCCAAAGTAGGTGACATACAATTGGAAATTGATGAGAAATTTATTAGTCTTGCTACGGGTTTGCCTGCCACTGGACAACGATGGTTCCAAAATTGCAAGGTCGAGGAGGTCCCATGGACACTGCTCTTCCTCTCACACAAGGTTACCTCGTGTGACCGAGGTATGTCTATCTCTTCACTTAAACCGAGATGGCATGATTTATTGATGATAATCAAGAAGTTCGTGACCTGTGAAGGTCAGTACGGGTTTGTGTTCCTTCACCACCTGCGTTTGCTTATGGTTTTTATGGGATATCAACTCAATATGCCCTATTATTTGCATCGTAGCCTGTTTAAAATGTCAAAGAAATTCAAAAGGAACCAAGCTGACAGTAGCTTGTTTCATTATGGGCTTATTAAGCTCGTCGTTGTCTATCAGTTGAGTTTACTTGGTGATACTTGGAAGGCTTTCATTGCCCTTAATGGCTTTGAGGACATCGACCCTATATAGGTTGATAAACCTATGGTAACTGAGACTAAGGCTGTACCCCTGGTACCCTACCATGTCCTACTTCCTAAGCCCTCGGGCGACCCTCCTATCGACCTACCCCACACTGTGACTAAGAGTGCAGAGGCCATTAAGAAGCTTGTGACAAAAAAGTCCCAGCCGAACCTCACTGCAAACACCAAAGGGAAAAGGAATGCACGTTTGATTTCACAGATGGAAAGGAACAAGACAAAGCCCCCTGTTGAGCCAATTCCTATCGTTTTGAGTGAAGACTCTGATTCATAAATTGAGCGTTTCTTGGCCAGCGAATACCCCTATTCGCAAGGTTTGTGTGCCGAACCCTCATATGATTTTATATCAAACCTACCCCCTTGCCTAAAGGACGACCCTAACTACCCAGGCATTAAGTTGCCTTGTGAAACCCTCGGTCATTTGCCCAAACCCTTGCCTGCTCTGTCTAAACCTACACAGTCACCCTGTGACCAATGAAATTCATGGTTAGAACGATATTATCTTGATGTTCCGATTCTCCAATCAAGAATTCAATCTTTGGAAGATCAGATTGCAGTCCTAACCAGTCAAAAGGCCAAGCTCCAAGTTGTGGATAAGAAACAAAAGAAAACCGGTTCTATCCTATTTAAAAACATGGAATCAGCCATGGTTGTTGTAAATTCCAAGATGGCATAACTGAGCAGCCCCGTCGATACACAGGTATAAAAAAGTTGATGTCATTTTGTAAATAATTTAGGTTTATATAATGATTTGAATTCAGTTTTAAACAACTCCGTTCACATCATTGAATGGCTCTGTTATATTGCATGCATTCTATATATAGCTTTGCTTTAAATAAAAAAAAATGGATTTCGATTCACGATTTGATTATGCCCCGTATAGAAATCAATAGATTTGGATTGGATTTGAGTAATCTTCGTTTGAATTTGTTTGATTGTTGGCCTTCAAATGAATTGGTTTGTATACGATTTGAAAGGGAAAATTTTCATATTCAGTTTGGAACATAATCATGTTTGGATTTGGTTCTGTTATGATGCATGTGCTATAGTTAATAAACATTTTGATCGAGTTTGATTGTTACAATTTTGTTCGGATCCGATTTCATTATCATTGGTATGCTATGACCGGTAAACGTTTTCGATGCTGTATCGTGTGCTGTTCTATATTTGATTGATTCCAAGTTAAGGAGAACGACTCTGTTTATTTGATGAAAACAATACACTCAGATAATATTCACGCCCGAATTAGAGACAAATCTGAATCATAACACTTATATGAAAATCTTAGCTAATCGATTCGCTTTTGTTCTAATTTGGCAAGTTCGTCCTGTGAATCGAGTCCAGATTCTAATTAATACTCTATATTTCAAATTTGTGAAATGAATTGATCAAACTCTTTTACGATTCGTGATAAAAATTAATCGATCCTATCGGTTGACTGTGCAAGGGTCAACGATCGAAATCTATGACAAATTCTGTTTGATTGATCCTGTTACGTTTTTGGTTATGTGTCAGTTTTGGTTTGAATTCGTTCACAATCTAAATATTTTGCTATACAGTTATCGCGATAATCCTATTCGATGCAATGATTTCTCCTGTTGATGAGACAAGCATAACGAAGTGTTTGCTTTTTGTTATGTTTTCAATTGAATATCAAAATGATCTCATTTCTATTTGCTGAGAAACGATTATGATGCTGTTACATGTGATCTCATTTACCCGACTTGTAACAATAATTGAAACAGAGTATTTCTATATTTGTATTCGATTAAATGATTTGAATCTTTTTGCTATATCGTTACAGCTATAACGAGTGGAAAATGATTTTGTTGGATCAGATTGTATCTGTTGTTTAATAATCACATACGATATGTTTTTCAATTGGATATGAAATAATATTATTACTGTTCGATTTTGACTCTGAAGACCCAATTTTGTGGTAACAGAAGAACATAGTATTCCTATCTCTGTGTTCGGTTGAATCATTTTTTATTCTATTTAATGTTGAATGATAAAATCATTTTGATTCGTTTTCAAGTGATCATTGGAAGATAATTGGATTTAATTCTTTTAAAGATTTTGAATCGATTCTGATGTTGATTCTGTATCTCATTTTGACTAACTACATAATCAGATGATTCTGTAGCTAGTCTATAGAATTTAATTTTTATCATTTTATTGGTAAAAGAGTCTTCTAACTTGTCTATTTTGGATCCTTTTCAGGTGAATTCGAAATTGCATGGGATTTGATGGAAAGTTTAGAGGATATTTAGATACTTAAGTCTCATTTTAGTTTCCTAGTTTAGTTGATCCTGGGAATATCTTCCCAGATTATGTAAACAGTTTGATAACTTCCACAGGGAGGTTTTACCCTGTGGAAAAACTTATAAATACTCATTATTTTTTGTAATAATCATCCTCATTCATGGGAGAACAAGGATATGGAATTTTAATACAGACTGAGACATAATTTGATATTCTGCTACAACTTTGGCTTTTCATAATATCAATATTTTGTTTTATGTTTATGTGTATCAATTTGCATTTGGTTAATGACTACTTTAGCTATATTAGTCTTTTGCAAATGATATGATTTAATCAATATAATCCATATCTGATTTCTTCTAGTGTATAAAAAAAACATAGCAATTTCTTGATTCAATTTGTGAATGGTAGATTTCTCTTCTTCATAAGTTGAGTTATTAAGTATAAGTTTTTGCATAACAGGTTTCCCTTATTGCAGAGATTTATAAATCTTATAATTGTTTTGATTTTTTATGTCTTGTTTGTCCTGTAAACCAACTCAAAGAGCATTGTAGCTATCGTTTACGAGAAGCTTCTGGATCATCCGGTGCGAGTTTCCTTCCTCCGACCAGCTTCGAAGTCATCATACACAGGACAAATCTGGAGCGTTTCCAGGTCAGTTTGTTATTTGTTTGTTTAGTGTATTTATTAGTAGTTTAGTTTAGATATAATTTTAGTTAGATTTATAGTTAGAATTAGTATATTAGATTGTTTAATTTCAGTAAGTTTTATTTCTTGTTCATAAAATCATAAAAATCAACAAAAATATATGTCTTTGTCTTAGGGCAGATTGCAAATGAGTTTTCCAGGTTTTATTTAAATCTGTATTTTGTCAATATTGTACATTTTGTGAATAAGTTATATTGCAATTAGTAGTTAGACAGTTGGTTAATTAGTAGTTTGTAAATAATAGATTAGTTAGTTTGTTTAGTAGTTAGATTAGTGTATTAGTTTATTTTTTTTAGTTTAGTTAGTTTAGTTTGTTTCATTTGTATTAGTTAGTTAGTTAGTATTAGTTTGTTTTATTTAGTTTTATGTTAGTTTAGTTTGTTTCATTTGTTTTAGTTAGTTTATTTAGTTTAGATTAGTTTTCTCTTTGGTTTTCTTAGGACCTTAGAACGACTAACAGAGCCGTTAAATCCGTCAGGGTGGTTCATTCCAAATGGCTTGGGTTATTAGACAACCCTGGACCGGTTCCACTCTCTCAGTTGACGGACGGTCGATTTCACCCATCAACAAATGGCGCTAGAAGGAGGGCCTGAACTTAATTAATGGCATGAGGCAGTCACCAGACTCCTCCCCCCCTAATCACTCACCTATAGTGACTAGAATCCGTTCACACGATAATATTCTCCTTCAAACAATAACTACTTCAACCGATGATCCACAGATCACAGTTGAGCTAGCAACCCCTAATCCTACAGGTGGTGACATACAAGAGATTTTACGTCAATCTCTCATTAAAACGCATAGTGCCTTAGCTCATCTTAGGTAGCCAAACCATCTGTGGGGTCAACCTCTGGATTTCTCTGATATCAGAGAACAATTAGGTGACATTAACCTCACTGTGAATCCTACAGATCCAATCACAAATCCTATTGTAGGAGGATCTGGGATACCTCCTTCACCACCTCCCTCATCTCCTTCCTCTTCTGGAGGAGATTCCTTGTCAGACGAAGGTAATTCACCTTCTCAGCCTTCCACACCCACTACCCCGATGGAAAATCAGAACAACCTTGCTAGACCCTGGTTGGACCAGGATGTTGTAGCTGTACCTGGAGCCCAACACCCTTTACCTAAGCACCCGGAGAAGTGGCTTCCCAAGTTTGATCTTGATTCAAAATAGATAGCTGAAGATCATATAAAAAAAATTATGTTAGCCATAAGACTCTGCAATGTTGAACATGAAGACGTTGTCTGTAGGTTGTTCCCGTATACTTTCGAGGGTAATGCATCCACATGGTACTTTGCCCAGCAGCCCCATACCATCATGTCTTGGGAAAATTTTTAGTCATGCTTTTTGGAAAAGTTCGGAGATGGTAAACCTCCGGAAGTTTTGGTTATGGATCTTTATAGTCTTAAAATGAACCCAAAAGAAAAAGTTAAAGACTTTAATCAAAGATTCCTGACACTTAAAAACCAAATCCCAGAAGATTCTATTCCTTCTGAGAGTCTTATAATAGCTTACTACACTAAAGCTTTGCATCAAAGTATAGCTATTTGGGTTAAACATTCTAAGAAATCCACGTTGTTAGAGGCCTTCGAGGAGGCTAGCCAGATTGAAAAAGACATACTTAGTCTTAAGGAATCTTCTAGCAACGAACCTGAGACTAGTTATTCTTCCAAAAAGAAGATTGGAATCCTCCTCAGACCCACACAAAATAAAACACAACCTGAAAACTCTGATTTGGAAAACCTAACTAAAGTTGTTCAAAAACTGTCTAATCAAGTTATAGACTTAAAAAGGTCGACTGAAGAAGCTTCCTCAAGTAAGGGACCCTACAAACCCCCTTTCCGAAAGCCTTTTACCACCAACCGACCTAACCCAACCAACGAAGGCCTTAATCTAGAAAGTTTGCAATGTGCTCTTCAAACAATTCTAGAAGCCCAAGATAACTTGATCCCTCCTGAAATACCTTGGGAGGAAGGCGAACCAGAGACAGTTCAAGAAGAAGAGTCTTCTCCAAACATCTTTGGACACTTCTCGAATAGTATCTTCCAAGCCAACTTCGAGACAGTTCACCCTTACAACACTAGGAACAAGACTACAAATAAACCTTCTACCGAGAACACTACAACTTCACCTCCGAAGCCATCTAAATCAGTTGAGCCGAAACAGAGTAATGTGAACCCTAAATTAGATTATGATGTTGTTGAAGATCTTAAAAAGTTAAGGGCTAACATTTCTATTTATGAGTTGTTAAAATTTCCATTTTTGTTACAAAAAATGTTGCAAAATATTTTAGAGAATGGCAAGAATGGTAATTCTAATGGTAACAAGGTTGTGCAAAGAAAAGTCCCACAGAAGACTTCCACTAAAAACAATCCTGATCCTCAAGATAAAGGAAGCCTTCCTGTAGCCCCTGTAAATAATGTAAATAATGTAAATAATGTAAATGATGTAAATAATGTAGATAAAGTAGCATTATAAATTGTGAGTAAGAAGCCACAAGCTACTACTCTTATCACTCGCAAGAATGTCCCCCCTTTTCTTTTAACTTTCGAAATTTTCAACAGAAATGTGCATAATTGTATGGTGGACTCAGGGGCATCATCCAATGTGATGCCTTGGTCTGTTTTCCAAAAGATTAATGCTGAAGTGGAACCATCTACTTTAAAAATCATACAACTTGATCGGATGAATGTGAAAGTTATAGGCAAACTAAAAAATGTATTGATTAGATTATTGTCTAACCCAAAGGTTCATCAAGTTATTGATATAATCATTGTGGATATTCCATAAGTGTATGGTTTGTTTTTTAGCAGGGACTAGTCGGAGCAACTACATGGTTACTTCGCAACAGACTGGTCTCACTTATGGCTCCCAGAGAACGGTAAGCCGAACAAGATCAGAGTGAATCGTGAGCGTTACCTTAAGTTCACGGTCACAGATTTGAACGATCCTAACGAACCATATACATCTTCTATTGATTCACCCGAAGTCCAAGGGATGGACACCTTCTTCGGGAACTTCATGGCCGAGGTTTCACCTATCACCAATCTAGAACAACAGTCTGAGATCATGGCATATATGCAACCAACATCTTCTATACAACAGTCTCATGAACCCGATGCAAACCAAGTTTGGTCTCTATATTTTGACGAGTCAAAGTCCAAAGAAGGAGATAGAGCAGGCTGCATCATTATCGATCCAGTAGGTAATAAGACATTAATGGATTGTAGATTAGAATTTGAATGTACTAACAATACTGCAGAATATGAGGCTTTACTACAAGGTCTCAGAAAATCTCTGGATATGAACATTCAAAATCTAGTTGTATTTGGCGACTCTGAAATAGTGGTTAGGCAGGTAAGAGACTCTATACACCTTCTCTCCCCACATCTCAAAAGTTACCAGTCTGAGGTATGGAGTCTTATGAACAAATTTTCTTCTTTTAATATAAATTCCATTCCTATGCTACATAATGCTGAAGCAGATCTACTAGCTAATGTAGCCTCTAAACTTCTTCCTGCAGAAGGATTATCCCCAAATGCATTCTCCATCGAGCTATTATTTCGACCATCTGTTCCTGACAATATCAAAAATTGGAGGGTGTTTGACAATGATCAACAGATTATCAACTTTCTGCATATGGAAGAAACCTTTCAAGGCACGGTGATAGATGAACGCACACACGATGACAATTTGCATGATTTTACGGTAATACCTGATCCGAAATCTCCTGAAGCTCTGTCGGAACTGGTAAATTCCATACCCAAATCCATAGTTAGATTAGAAAATTTTTATGATTTTGAAGATAAATTTAAAAATACGGTCAATTGTAAAACCAACAGTTCCTCGTTATCTTATGAAAAAGCCAATTTAGGAACTAGTGAAAATCCTCAGTGTATTAATCTAGGCTTGGGTTGTTCTAGACAAGAAAAAGCTGCTTTTGTTAAATTGTTTAAAGAATTTAAGGATGTCTTTGCATGGAAGTACGATGATCTTAAAACGTTCGACCCTAATATCATACAGCATGTCATCCCGATGAAACCCCAAACCTTACCCTTCCAACAGAAACTGAGGAAAATGCACCCTAAACTAGAACCGACCGTTCAAAAAGAATTGAATAAGCTCCTAAGTGCTAAAATAATTTTTCCTGTTAGGCACACTCAATGGGTGTCCAACCTTGTCCCAGTTCGGAAGAAAAACGGGGAGATTCGACTTTGCGTCAATTTCCAGAACCTCAATAGAGCGTCTGACAAAGATAATTATCCTGTCCCGCCCATGGAACAGATCCTTCAATAGGTATCTGGTTCCTAGAGGCTATCTTTATTAGATGGTTTCTATGGATACAACCAAGTCTTGATGTCTCCACCATACCAACTCAAAACTACCTTCTGTACCCCGTGGGGCACTTATGCTTATCGCAAAATGCCCTTTGGATTGGTTAATGCTAGTGCTACCTTTCAAAGAGCAATGGACATTGCTTTTCGAGGCTTAATCAATCACTCCGGCATAGTTTACTTAGATGATGTGACCGTTTATTCTAAAAACAAAGATGATCATCTAGCTCACTTACGAGCCGTTCTGCTACGATGTCGTAAATACAACATCTCCTTCAACCCCAAAAAGTCTATCTTTGCAGTAGAACAGGGTAAATTACTAGGATTCATTGTGTCTAGTGATGGGATGATTATTGACCCCGAAAGGACTCAAGTCATCGCTAAACTCCCCCCTCCTACATCCAGAAAGGCCATGCAGTATTTCCTAGGCCAGATTAACTTCGTGAGAATATTTGTCCCCAACTTCTCCAAAATGGTCAAGCCTCTACAAAACTTGATTAAGAAAGACACCCAATATCACTGGGGACCCACAGAAAATCAAACTTTTAACGCCATAAAGAAGGCCATAATAGACGCTTCGTCTCTCATGAGCCCTGAATTCTCTCAAGACTTTACACTCTATACTTTTGCCTCTGATCATTCCTATGCTGTAGTCCTAACTCAGAAGAATTCTGAAAACAACGAAGTACCCATCGCCTTTATGAGATATTCTTTCAAAGGTGCCGAACTTAACTACCCAGTGGTTGATCGGCAAGCCTACGCTGTTTTCAAAGAAGTTAAGCATTTTCGGTCCTATCTTTTGAAGTCAAGGACGAAAGTCATTGTCCCCTACCCTGCCGTAAGGAACTTGTTAGTATAGAAGGAGTTATGAGAGAAGAGAGCTAACTGGGTCACCTCCTTGTAGGAGTATGACTTAGAAATCACCCCAACTCAGATCATGAGAGGCCAAGGGTTATGTAAGTTGGTTGTTGATTCGGAAACAGGACATCAAGAAGATAGTGATAAGTCAAACCCAGGACAAAGCGACCAAAGTTTGATCTATTGCTTACAAAACCTCGTTAGTCCCTGGTACGCCGATATTAGATTCTGTCTTGAACATGGATCAGCACCCCGTCACCTCAACCCTGCCAAGAGAAGAGCGTTAAGAATAAAGTCCACCTCCTTTCATCTGGTTAACGGTATACTATTTCGTCAGAATTTTGACGGTGTACTAATGCGCTGTCTTCAAAAGACGAAGCAGAAAAAGTCTTGCTTGAGTTGCATGCAGGAGAAACTGGTGGCCACTTCGGTGGTGACACCACTACTCATAAGGTTTTAAGAGCTGGTTAGTACTGGCCCACGCTTTTTAGGGATGCCCATGCCTTGTGTCGTAAATGTATCATCTGTCAGAAAGCATCAGGGCAGTTACAAAAACCATCCTTTCCCTTGCAACCCGTTTCAGTAGATTCTCCTTTCCAGCAATGGGGCCTTGATATCATATGTCTAGTTAACCCTCCATCCTCACAAAAACACAATTATATTGTGACAGCCACAGATTACTTTACTCGATGGTCTGAAGCTGTTGCGCTAAGAACTGTTAACACCAGTCAGGTAATCGCTTTTTTAAACTCGAATATTATCACTCGTTTCGGTATCCATGATTGTCTAGTCTTTGACAATGCTTCATACTTTTCTTCTCTTGAGATGAGCGAGTTCGCTTTGGAGAAAGGAATAAAATTGAAGTATTCTGCTAGTTACTACCCCCAGGGCAATGGATTAGCAGAATCAACAAACAAGAACTTGATTAAAATAATCAAGAGAACTGTGGTTGAAAATCACAAGAATTGGCACAATGCACTGCTAAACACACTGTGGGATGATAGGGTAACACCCAAAGACGCTATAGGTAACTCCCCCTTTTTTCTCGTTTATGGCAGAAAAGCAATTTTGCCACCTCACATTCTTCTTCCTTCGCTTCAATTGTCACAAAAAGTCCAAGAAGAAGATTGTCCCCTTTTAGAAAGCAGAATTAATGCTTTGATGAAGTTGGAAGAAGTTAGGGCCCAAGCTAAGCATAAGTTAGATCAACATCAAAAATTGGTTAAAAGCTGGTTCGATTCTAATTCTGCTTCTGATAGGAATTTTGAAGTAGGCGATCTCGTCTTGAAGTGGGACAAACCACACGAAGGAAAGGGTGAGCACACCAAATTTCAAAACTTATGGCTTGGACCATTTTTAATTGCTGAAAAGTTCGGTCCTAGTTCCTTTCGATTGCAGAATCTTGAAGGGCAGCTTGACACCTACCCGGTGAATGGCCAAGCCCTAAAGAGATACTTTGCTTGATGACTACCCTTGTATATTATGTATATATTTTTCCTTTTGTTTGCTTTTTCGTTTGCTTTTGTTTTTTGATTTTGGTTTGAATTGATCAGTTTGTGTTTTTTGAACCATACACATAACTGTACATTGAACTAATTCAGACAAAGACGAAATATTTTCTTCGCTGAAATAACTTCTGAAAAATTTGTATAAACATCAATGATATATTGCTGACATTGATATTTGTGTTGGAAAATTTTGTTGTTTGAAAGAAGTTTATTGATTTTAGTCTTTGAGTGAAGTTTGTCATGATCATCTATTATATTTTTACGCTATCCCTTTTCCGTAAAGGAATGACTCAAAAGATGTCTCCCTGTCGTAGGAAGTTGTTTTGTAAATAAAACATCTCTGGAACTAAATAAAGGAGAGTGCTAAAATTTTTTGATGAGGTCTGAAAAAAACATGTTAAAATATCAAGATTTTCAGCGTCACCCCGCTCAACTATATAAAAGAAAAACAAAATAAAATTATTAATAAGAGCTGTGGAAAGTGCTTGTAAACCCATCGGGATACTGAACGGGTCTGCTGGAAGCGTGTAAATGCAAGCATGGCGACAAGACAACTTCGCCGGGGTACTGAACAGGCCCGCTGGCAGCGAAGCAATGTCGGGTACATGAAAATCTGCAAAAAATAAGAGAAACCTCTTTAATGTCCTTTATGCTGATCCAGAACTTCCTGACAGGATACAGATGTCAGAGTGGGTTAAATGGCAACCCTGTCGAGGCTATGGACGCCTGCTGGCAGCAGTGGCCATGCCAACAGTATTGAAGATTTTATTTTTAATGTTGTGACTTGCTAATCTTAAGATTGTTATTAGTTTTCATCTTTTGAAACACTGCTGGAAAAAATGGTTAACGATGATGTTTGTACGATTTTCTAGTATTTATTTTCGAGTCTAAATTATCTTTGTTGTCCTAATTTGAATTTGTGCCTTTTGCAAAGATAACTGCTTCTTCCAGTGTGTCGCCATTGTTGGCAGCCAATTCACCTTTTTATATGATCCTATAAGCTGCCTACACCTATGTTTTGCAAACATCATTTTTTTGTCGCATTTTTTAAATAGACGACATTTTCATTTCTTGCGACATTTACACATTTGTCTTCATTGAGTTTTCATGACTGTAAGCGTGAAAACTTCTCCTCTCGAAGTTATTTTTCAATCAATATCTGAACTGTGGTTATTTCTTTTGTCATTATGCCTATTGCGCTTATCTTTTATTCATCATTACACGATTGGCATTATCCTTTGATCAGTTCTCATACTTCGATTGATTATATAACTTGGTTCTGTTGAATTTATAAGACATTGAGCATTTGGATTTGCACTTCATGTGGTTTGCTTGATCATTGATTCTATGAAATGCATAGGGGTTTGAGTAAATTTTTTATAAACATATGATGTAATCCTTATGATAATGTGGCTAGTCGACTATATGAATTCCGTTTGGCACTTTGATTATATACATTGGCGCATGTTTTGATTTATATGTCGGATTTGTAAACGTTATGGTATAACATTTGTGTGTATTGGCATATACATTTGATTTTATTGGTTGTACACATGAGTTTAATAGTTGAACTATTATTATGGAGTGAACAGCTATGAAATTTGGAAGTTGTACTTGGATAATGAATATTGTGCATGGCAGACTCCACCACCTTTGCATGTGCACATTAATGCTTACCCCTTTTTGCTCATTCATTGTTGTTGGTTCGGGTAGCTCTGTTATTGTGTGTTGATGAATTCGAGCCATTCCCTTACCATGAATTTGGCTCCATGGCCTCAGTCGTGCGAGTGGAACCTAATGGCAGTCAGGCCTTGTTGATGTTTGATAATGCCCGCCAAGATTTGGCAGACAATGGATGGCTTACCTTAGTGAAACGTTTTGAGGGTTTTAATCTTTGCGTAGCTCGACCGTTTTCCATGACCTTCGATGGTTGTCGAGCCAAAGTAGGCGACATACAAATGGAAATTGATGAGAAATCTATCAGTCTTGCTACGGGTTTGCCTGCCACTGGACAACGATGGTTCCAAAATTGCAAGATCGAGGAGGTCCCATGGACACTGCTCTTCCTCTCGCACAAGGTTACCTCGTGTGACCGAGGTATGTCTATCTCTGCACTTAAACCACGATGGAATGATTTATTCATGATAATCAAGCAATTTGTGACCTGTGAAGGTCGGTACAGGTTTGTGTTCCTTCACCATCTACATTTGCTTATGGTTTTTATGGGATATCAGCTCAATATGCCCTATTATTTGCATCGTAGCCTGTTTAAAATGTCAAAGAAATTCAAAAGGCACCAAGATGACAGTAGCTTGTTTCATTATGGGCTTATTAAGCTCGTCGTTGTCTATCAATTGAGTTTACTTGGTGATACTTGGAAGGCTTTCATTGCTCGTAATGGCTTTGAGGACATCGACTCTATACAGGTTGATAAACCTATGGTAACTGAGACTAAGGCTGTACTCCTGGTACCCTACCATGTCCTGCTTCCTAAGCCCTTGGGCGACCCTCCTATCGACCTACCCCACACCGTGACTAAGAGTGCAGAGGCCATTAAGAAGCCTGTGACAAAAAAGTCCCAGCCGAACCTCACTGCAAACACCAAAGGGAAAATGAATGCACGTTTGATTTCACAGATGGCAAGGAACAAGCCAAAGCCCCCTATTGAGCCAATTCCTATCGTTTTGAGTGAAGACTCTGATTCATAAATTGAGTGTTTCTTGGCCAGCGAATACCCCTATTTGCAAGGTTTGTGTGCCGAACCCTCATATGATTTTGTATCAAACCTACCCCCTTGCCTAAAGGACGACCCTAACTACCCAGGCATTAAGTTGCCTTGTGAAACTCTCGGTCATTTACCCAAACCCTCACCTGCTCTGTCTAAACCTACACAATCACCCTGTGACCAATGCAATTCATGGTTAGAACGATATTATCTTGATGTTCCGATTCTCCAATCAAGAATTCAATCTTTGGAAGATCAGATTGCAGTCCTAACCAGTCAAAAGGCCAAGCTCCAAGTTGTGGATAAGAAACAAAAGACAACCGGCTCTATCCTATTTAAAAACGTGGAATCAACCATGGCTGTTGTAAATTCCAAGATGGCATAACTGAGTAGCCCCGTCGCTACACAGGTATGAAAAATTTGATGTCATTTTGTAAATAATTTAGGTTTATATAACGATTTGAATTCAGTTTTAAACAGCTCCGTTCACATCATTGAATGGCTCTGTTATATTGCATGAATTCTATATATAGCTTTGCTTTAAATAAATAAAAAAGGGATTTCGATTCACGATTTGATTATGCCCTGTATAGAAATCAATAGATTTGGATTGGATTTGAGTAATCTTCATTTGAATTTGTTTGATTGTTGGCCTTCAAATGAATTGGTTTGTATACGATTTGAAAGGGAAATTTTTCATATTCAGTTTGGAACATAATCATGTTTGGATTTGGTTTTGTTATGATCCATGTGCTATAGTTAATAAAAATTTTGATCGAGTTTGATTGTTACGATTTTGCTCAGATCCGATTTCATTATCATTGGTATGCTATGACTGGTAAACATTTTCGATGTTGTATCGTGTGTTGTTCTATATTTGATTGATTCCAAGTTAAGGAGAACGACTCTATTTATTTGATGAAAACAATACACTCAGATAACATTCACGCCCGAATTAGAGACGAATCTGAATCATAACACTTATATGAAAATCTTAGCTAATCGATTCACTTTTGTTCTAATTTGGCAAGTTCATCCCGTGAATCGAGTCCAGATTCTAATTAATACTCTGTATTTCAAATTTGTGAAATGAATTGGTCAAACTCTGTTACGATTCGTGATAAAAATTAATCGATCCTGTCAGTTGACTGTGCAAGGATCAACGATCGAAATCTATGACAAATTATGTTTGATTGATCCTGTTACATTTTTGGTTATGTGTCAATTTTGGTTTGAATTCGTTCACAATCTAAATCTTTTGCTATACAGTTATCGTGATAATCCTGTTCGATGCGATGATTTCTCCTGTTGATGAGACAAGCATAACGAAGTGTTTGTGATTTGTTATGTTTTCAATTGAATATCAAAACGATCTCATTTCGATTTGCTGAGAAATGATTATGATGCTGTTACATGTGATCTCATTTACCCAACTTGTAACAATAATCGAAACAGAGTATTTCTATCTTTAATTCGATTAAATGATTTGAATATTTTTGCTATATCGTTACAGCTATAACGAGTGGAAAATGATTTTGTTGGATCAGATTGTATCTGTTTTTTAACAATCACATACGATATGTTTTTCAATTGGATATGAAATAATCTTATTACTGTTCAATTTTGTCTCTGAAGACCCGATTTTGTGGTAACAGAAGGGCATAGTATTCCTATCTCTGTGTTCGGTTGAATCATTTTTGATTCTGTTTAATGTTGAATGATAAAATCATTTTGATTCGTTTTCAAGTGATCATTGGAAGATAATTGGATTTAATTCTTTTAAAGATTTTGAATCGATTCTGATGCTGATTCTGTATCTCATTTTGACTAACTACAGAATCAGATGATTCTGTAGCTAGTCTATAGAATTTATTTTTTATCATTTTATTGGTAAAAGAGTCTTCTAACTTGTCTATTTTGGATCCTTTTCAGGTGAATTCGAAATTGCATGGGATTTGATGGACAATTTAGAGGATATTTAGATACTTTAGTCTCATTTTAGTTTCCTAGTTTAGTTGATCTTGGGAATATCTTCCCAGATTATGTAAAGAGTTTGATAACTTCCACAGGGAGGTTTTCCCCGTGGAAAAACTTATAAATACTCATTATTTTTTGTAATAATCATCCTCATTCGTGGGAGAACAAGGATATGGAATTTTAATACAGACTGAGATAGAATTTGATATTCTGCTACAGCTTTAGCTTTTCATAATATCAATATTTTGTTTTATGTTTATGTGTATCAATTTGCATTTGGTTAATGACTACTTTAGCTATCTTAGTCTTTTGCAAATGATATGATTTAATCAATATAATCCATATCTGATTTCTTCTAGTGTATAAAAAAAAACATAGCAATTGCTTGATTCAATTTGTGAATGGAAGATTTCTCTTCTTCATAAGTTGAGTTATTAAGTATAAGTTTTTGCATAACACGTTTCCCTTATTGCAGAGATTTATAAATCTTATAATTGTTATGATTTTTTATGTCTTGTTTGTCCTGTAAACCAACTCAAAGAGCATTGTAGCTATCATTTACGAGAAGCTTCTGGATCATCCGGTGCGAGTTTCCTTCCTCCAACCAACTTCGAAGTCATCATACACAGGACAAACCTCGAGCTTTTCCAGGTCAGTTTTTTATTTGTTTGTTTAGTGTATTTATTAGTAGTTTAGTTTAGATATAAGTTTAGTTAGATTTATATTTAGAATTAGTATATTAGATTGTTTAATTTCAATAAGTTTTATTTCTTGTTCATAAAATCATAAAAATCAACAAAAATATATGTCTTTGTCTTAGGGCAGACTACAAATGAGTTTTCCAGGTTTTATTTAAATCTGTATTTTGTCAATATTGTACATTTTGTGAATAAGTTATATTGCAATTAGTAGTTAGACAGTTGGTTAATTAATAGTTTGTAAATAGTAGATTAGTTAGTTTGTTTAGTAGTTAGATTAGTGTCTTAGTTTATTTTATTTAGTTTAGTTAGTTTAGTTTGTTTCATTTGTATTAGTTAGTTAGTTAGTATTAGTTTGTTTTATTTAGTTTTATGTTAGTTTAGTTTGTTTCATTTGTTTTAGTTAGTTTAGTTAGTTTAGATTAGTTTTCTCTTTGGTTTTCTTAAGACCTTAGAACGGCTAACGGAGCCGTTAAACCGGTCAGGGTGGTTCATTCCAAATGGCTTGGGTTATTAGACAACCCCGGACTGGTTCCACTCTCTCAGTTGACGGACGGTCGATTTTTCCCGTCAACACCCTTCCACATCCAATATTTTTTCTTTCGAGTCATATTTTAGGAATACATCACCACCATCATATTTTTCATATTCAAAGAACCACTCACTGTGAGGAGTCATATGGTATGACACACCTGAGTTGATCAACCATACATCATGGTATGCATGTGTACTTGTAGATGCTAGATAAACATCACCTCCTTCTTTAGTGGAGGTTTTTGCCTCTGTGGAAGAGGTACTATCAGATCCCTTTGGTTTTTCAACTTTCTTGGACTTGCAATCTTTCTTGTAATGCCCTGTTTTACGAATCTCCCTGTAGATTTAGATCTCCATCCTGAAGGCTTACCAGGGTTCCTATCTTGGGTATGCCCTCTTACAAATAAAGCATCTGTGCTGTGACCATCCATGCTTTTTTGCCTCATCTCTTTAGATAACAAGGATTCAACTACATCCTCATACTTCAATGTAGATTGAGTGGTACTACCTATTGCTACAACCAGATTATCCCAAGAGTCTAGAAAAGAACATAACAAAGTAATACACTTATCTTCTTCTGCAATCGTAATATTAACAGATCCAAGTTGACTTACCAGAGTATTAAAGACATTTAGATGTTCTGTCATAGAATCTCCATCTTCCATCCTAAGATGATGCAACTTCTTTCGAAGAAACAACTTGTTTACCAAGGACTTTGATTGATACAAATTCCCTAACTTATCCCATAGTTCCTTGGCTATAGATTCTCTTGATACATTCAACAACACCAAATCTACCAGGCAGAGTCGAATAGTACTCCTTGCTCTTCTGTCCAGCTTGTCCCAATCTTCCTTCGACATACCAGTAGTTGGTGTACTAGTAGTTTGTGTACTAGTAGGTTTTGTACCAGTAGCCTGTGTGCTAGTAGATGGTGTACCAGTAGGCTGTGTACCAAGATCCACCGCGATCCATTGTTCTTTGTCTACAAGAAGGTCCTCCATCTTGAGCTTCCATAGCTCAAAGTTTTTACCGTTGAACTTCTCTATCTCAATTCTAGATGAGCTCGTCATTCCTCTTTCTTTACTCAAATCTCCACTGCAAAAGCTCCCACTAAACCCAGGTTTATCATAGACCCAAGATACACTTGATCTATCAAGACTGAGCCAAACCCTCAACAACAAAGGAATCCCTCTGAATCCAAAAACGATCTCTCATACCACATGTAAGTTTTAAACCTACAAAGTAAAGAAATGCATATAGATTCTTAAGCAAGACATAAATTAATCAATGGCTCATACACAAAATACACAGAGATTTTATACCAAAAACCCTCAACCGAGAAAACCTTTCTTCTTTTCATTATATCGAATTTCATCATTCACCATACAATATATACAATGTTTTTAGGTATTCCGTAGATACCAAAACCCTAATCCCTTAATCTGGGATTAATTTACAAATCTACTAAAAATAGAAAAATCTGCTAAAAATAGGGATCGTCAGACGCAGTTGTTGTATTTGATGCACCCACACACACACACATGCAAAGAATATAACACATACCCAACACGATGAAGTCCACCATTGAGCACTTGACCCAAAACAATACACCTACAAATAGTCCTCAAAAACCAAGCAAAGCAAGCATATAGTGATAATATATGATGTTAGCACATTCAATAGCATAATCCATTAATATACATAACAAATACACCCATGGAATAATAATTCAAATATTTGCAAGATATCAATTGGAAGGGAAAATAGTATTTCTATTAATATATGATCAACAGAAGTGAAAATGTTACAAACTTCTGTGTCGACATGGTTTGGAACTGAGAAACTAAGTTCCTTCCATCTGGGCCTCCACCACTTCAATCCTCCACCAAAGGCAAGCTCATAGAAGAGAGACAATAAAGTTTGCAATCAATAAGGGAAGAGGTTGGGGGTTGAACACTGTGTTCAAACTTAAAGGACAAAGGGATGAAGACTCAATATGAAGTAAATAATTTCTCCAGATTAAATTTTCTCTCAAGTTGAATTATTTCTCCTCTTTTCCATAGCTCGGATTTGACCCATTTATATCCTTCAAATGGAACTGAAGGGCCGAGTCAGAACTTTTCCAGTGTATGGAAGGCCAAGCATCATAGATCTCCTATCGTGACATGGAAACCCAACACCATTTTTCATTTTTGGGCACAAATCCTGATGTACATGGGTTGTAGTGGTGCATCCTATATGTATGCATGTTGTATAGAAGGCAAGGTGCGTACATGTAGAAAAAATGTATTTTTAGCTGTGGACTTTTGCAAAAAAGGATGAAAAGTCTGCATAGGGAAATTCAAAAAGGCCCTCTATGCAAGATTGCATAGGGTGAGGAAAATATTGCTATAACATATGCCCCCTAATGTGTGAGGTCAGAGGAGTATCTGCGATGGCCGAAATACATTATAAAAATCCGTAAGTGGAGTGATGGAAAACCAGTTGGAAGAATTAGTTTCTCATTACATTATGCCCTAACTCTGCATACATGGATGCCAATCTGAATTACACTGCAAATCCATGTGAAAATATACCAAACAATTGTTCGTGGCCGTGAATAGGAAAATACAAATGTGGTTACATGCCAAAGGATGTCATAGTCACAAACAAGGCCTAGTAGAACCAATCTCAAAATCAATTTGAAGATATCTATATACAATGGAGTAGAAATTGATATCCCATGATTACTGAAGTCATATAGGTACTGGTCCAATGAAAAGGAAGCAACAACTCAGGAAAGCTGCAGCCACATACTAATGTCTTCAAGTCTTCTACACAATCTACCAAAGGTGCAAGTCTACATCACTTGAATAAATGAGTTGAGGTCAAACACAATGATACTTCGTTTGATTATTGGTCATTGAGGTATACCATTAACAAATGCAAGACAACCTACCGATAATTAAAATAGGTATCAAGGCACCAAGTACATTCTTACAAGTGTGAATAAAGGATTCGGGGTCTAACACTTGAAAAATCCATTGATCATGAGACATTGATGTATTCCCAATTGTCGATGGCGAGAGAACCTGAAACTAATGACTGCAAGCCTCAAGGTACTCATAAGACTCTAGGTCTCGTTTGCAGAATAGATGAGATGAATTCAATGGAAGGAGACTTGCTGAAAGGATAACATTAAGGCATTTCTCATCATTCAGCACGAGGTACAAAGAAAGAACTTCATGATTTGGAGGAAATCAGACAAAGAACATGTTTACAAACCAAAGAACCTCTACGTCTTTCACGTGTGCCAAGTGCAAGCGGTACACGAAAACGACCCTCTGAATAGAAAACAATGAGGAAAACTGCTGACAAAGGCAAGGAAACCACCAATAAGGGTAATGGCATGCAAGACACTGCATTAATCCTAATGTGTGAATAGATGTCTTTCCATCGAACACAAGGGAAACCACCCAGTCAATGACCAATGATGAAATGTTGACTGTTGGGTTTATAATTACCTACCAATGATGAAGGTAGGACCAGGGTGCGAGATAGGACTAAATTATCATGTGATATTGAGACAAACTGAGGGAATGGTCGACATGAAAAGTCAAGAGTTCCGAGGAATGGATGACATAGGTTGATAGACGTCCTTTGAACAAGAGCATGAGACATATGGAAGACTCTGGCAACATAGAATCAATGATGAAACCATAATATGTAAGAGGCATCAATGAAATTCTCCATAGGGACTGGAAGAGTAACCAACCAGTAGAGAAGACTCTATAACGAGCTCAACTTCCTAAGGCCATGCTAAACCCAAAATTATGATGAAAAATAGACTCAATAACTTTTTTCTATATTCAAAGGCGACATGACCATTGCCAATATAAGATAATACTCCCTTCCCACCCATCGTTTTTTGTTTTTTAATAGATAAATGAACGCTATGATACAGGGGAGGAAACGAGTGTCGTAAGTAAGAAAAACTAGTCCCATCAGTGGAACATACCTATGCTCAATGCAAGGAGATGCATGTGGGAGATGGACACTCAGGGGAATGTTCCCTCTTGGGTATAGGGTGTCAAATTGTGATGGATATAAACAAGGCTCTGCTTGGTTGAGGATGCAAAAACTGTTGAGGAAAATAGTGTATAACGCAAAGTGAGAACCGACTATAGACTCAATACTGCAGCAAGGTCATGAGATGCAATCACAAATTAATGCCAAAAATTTCCTTTTTCATGATCTTTAGTCTACTTGGTGTGAAAAAGGGATAAAATTGTGCCAAATAGACTTCCTTTCAAATCCAATTTACAAGTGCGAAAGAGATAAGTTCACTCGACAACCTTTTCTCTTTTTGAAGACCAGTTGGAAAAGAGATTAAATTAAATTTGGTTGGGAGTTTCTAGGATACAAGTCATGGGGGAGGCCAAGTCTCCCGTGCTAGAATTCTATGGAATGTCAGTATATTTTGAATGGCCGACATGATCTTGGGAAAGCCCAAATCTCTCCAAGTCGAGGAGCATAAAGTTCTAGCAGAGGTTACCGTCTCTGTGATATATATGATAATGTCTCTTACTGGAAATGACATAGGAGGGGGCATTGGATACCCCACAATACCGTCCCAGTCGAAAGGGACTTTCTCAGCACTTGAAGGGAGAGTTATCGAGGAGAGAAAAAATCTCTCGTGTTCAGAAGGAGCGTTATCAGGAATGTTGACAATATGGTTGAAGGATGCATCACCCTCCAAAAGGAGAGTTGTATTGATCATAGAATGCACTGGTATGACCACTTCTTAAATTTTAGGTTGAAAAGGATGAATGATAACAGGGATAGGGCACACATCACCCTCAAAAATAGGGGTATGGTCAGGAGAGGATTGCAGTGGCATGGTTGCCATTTCAATCGAAGGAGAAAAATGATGTGGGGAAACCATAGACACCTCAGAATCTGAAGGGCCCTTAAGTGAGTCCCATGCTTCAAGTATCCAAGCAGTAACAGGACACAAATTAGTAAGGTGATTTCCTTCGCAAGTCCTACAAAGGAATTTAGGCTTACGTCTGAGATGTCTAGGCTTCTCGATGCCCCCAACGCCATTCACAATGGCTGGTGACATTCTCTCAACCTGAATGGCATAGGCGAGAGAGTCATATCCTACATGATGTATAGAGGTTGGAGATGTGACATTGATATGACTTGTGGCGACTAGAGTGATGCCCCCAACATGACTAGTAGTGGCTGGGTGTGGGTTGTTAATATGACTTGCAAAGGTCGTCGACCCATATCCAGCATGATTAGAAGAGGTTGGTGATGAAGCTCCAATATGACTGGTAGTGATTGGACTAGTAGTGAGTTGTGGCATCTAATACCAAGGTCCAGGGAAAGATTGGCTTTGAAACATTGCAGGCTGGGAAGGGTCCGAGTTTGTCCCCTGTCCCTGTCCGAAAAGGTAGTATCCTCTGCCTAACTGATCCAAAAAGGTTTGTACAGGCATCATCACTAAAGTCTATGAAGAGAAGGAAGTATGATAATGATTATTCAAGTGAGAATATATGTTTCCCCCTTGTGAATGGGTTCCGTGAAGAGGGTAGCCCGAATTGTAAAACTGATTCTCCCCGAATGAAATACCTAGGGATATATGAGGACCCTCCATGGGAAAAGTGTTCGAAGGAACATGCATGTCATATGAAGGATACACATATGGGGTGTAATAAGTATAATAAGCACCCATTTGAGCACTAGATCCTAAAAGAGCATAGCTAGGACTGGATCCTTAAGAGGGAAGGTTCCAACATCCAACAATGAGAGTTGGTTGAGGGACATGACTCATATCAAACAAAGATGTAGGTAGCAGGCTCATGGTGCCCCCAGATCCAATGATAGGACTCATATAAGTGGGCCAGGGAGAGGATGGAAAGGGTTAAGGCACAATTGGCATATCAATATGAAAATGAATAGAGACCCAAGGCATGGACTGAGTGTCATAATTCTACATACTATTATAAATATCAGACATATTCGTCCCCATGAAATGAGTGAACATCATGGGGGTGGTAGCAGTAAAAGAGGGAGCTATGGGAAAGCCATTATCCATGATAACGAAAACTTAGTAAAAAATCCTAAGGCCAACTAGTAATCAAAGAGCACAATAAAAAATAAAATGACCAATATGCACACAAATGGGGTAAAGTGGTTGAAAGGGGCCTCCCTCCTTAAACAAGGTATGTCTCACCTAAGAGGGGCCTGAGACTCCCTTCTAAATATCAGAGGAAACATAATTAGTTATAAGGGCCCTCGTGGGCTTAACAAAAAGTCTGTCAGATCCCCCCAGAGTGGTAATCCTCCATAAAGGTTGTGTGTTGCCCAACCCTTATCTGACCTAGGGTACCTATAGAAAAACCTCTGCAAATAACCTATGTGGCACTGTTGACGGGCGAAATTGACCGTCCGTCAACTGGGAGAGTGGAACCGGTCCGGGGTTGTCTAAATAACCCAAGCCGTTTGGAATGGACCACCCTTACGAGTTTAACGGCTCTGTTGGCCGCTCTAAGGTCTCCTATGAAAACCAAAGAGAGAATTGATTTGAGCTAAGTAATCTAACTAAACTAATAAACAAATCAAACTATAACTAAATACAAGAAACTAACTAAAATTAAGGAAACTAGAAACTAATAAAACAAGAAAAAGGAACTAATATACTAATCTAATTAAAGCAAACTACTAAATAAACTAAAACTAAATACAACTACTCTAACTATTATATATAAACT
>ML781635.1:633902-663728 GCA_009831015.1 Picea engelmannii | reverse complement strand
GAAGAGAAAAGACTAGATGCCATTCAGCAAACCACTGTAATTCAACAACAAAGATCACAATGGCATGACAAAAATATCAAGACCAAGCAGTTCCAGAAAGGTGATTGGGCCTTACTATACGATTCCAGGTTCAAAGAATTCCAGGGGAAACTGCGCACAAGATGGTTAGGGACTTACGAAGTAGACACAGTTTTTCCTAATGGAACAGTAAGGCTCCTTACAATTGATGAATCCAGAACTCCGTTACTTGTAAACGGTCATCGTCTTCGTCTGTACTAGAAACCTGTTTCCAAAGAAGATTTTAAGGCTACATGCATGGCAGACGCTCATTTTCTTTTCATTAAGGGGGTCTCTACCCCCAGTAATAATTAATTCTTTTTAGATTCTCCTTAGTATTAGATTAGGTTAGATTAGATTTTATATACTAATAATCCCTGTCAAGAAATAACATTGCAGGATCAGAATATAGGAGAGACCGATTCTTCAAAAGAAAACACGCTTTCACGATGCTGCAACACCACAGTGCAGCACTATTTGTATTTCACGATGCTGCAACACCATGGTGCAACACTATTGGCTTTCATGATGCTGCAACACCACGGTGCAGCACTATTGGTTTTTCACGATGCTAAAACACCGCTGAGAAACACTGGTGACTCTCTCCCTAATGCTGAAACACCATTGATCAGCATTTTCTTTCCCATCCCCCGAATACTCCAGCCCGCCATTCCCCCACCATTCTTATTTCCGAAACAACTCCGTCCAGCACTTGTTTCGTTCTCCCTTCCCATTGCTGAAACACAGCAACCTTCCATTCTTCCCTTCCATTGCTGAAACACCGTTACCAGCAAACCTTTCGTCAATTTTCCCGATGCTGAAACACCACTGTTCAGCATTCTTCATTCCTCCATTCCTGCCATTTTTCCATTATTTTCATTACCGAAACAATTCCGTCCAGCAATTGTTTCGACCTTTCTGTTGCTGAAACACTTTTATCAACAACCCATCATTTTTCTCACCGACATCATTGACGAAACAATTCCGTCCAGCAATTGTTTCGCCCCTTGTTGTTGCTGAAACACCAATCGCCAGCAACCCTTCATCATTCATCCTTGATGCTGAAACACCAGCATTCAACACTCTTTGATTTTCTTCAGGTACAGAAACACCGGTTTTCAACAGTTCTTCATATAATCAATTCTTCAATCTCTCAGGGGGTTTCGATCATTCATCGAGGGTTCCACGAGGTAGTTCAGTGCCAGGGAACTTAGGATCATCCCGCAGATAAGGTGATAAATTCTTGACAAAATCATATGCAGGCTTGTCACACAAGCCTTCCGAGTAAGGATACTCATCGGTGAGAAAACGTTCAATCTCTGAATTAGAGTCTTCGCTGACCACGATAGGCTCAGAGTTGGCAGGGGTTTTAGGTTTATTTCTCGCCATGCGAGAGATTAAGCGAGCGTTTTTCTTGCCTTTAGCATTAGTTTTAGCTTTAGGTTTTTTGGTTGCAGGTTTAGCAATTTCAACCTGTTTAGTCACTGCCATAGGCAAATTCGTAGGTGGGTCGGGTAGAGGTTTGGGTAGAAAAACGCTGTAAGGCATAGGGGGGATAGGCTGGGTTTGTGCCACCATAGGTTTATCGACCTGCGGAGGGTTTGATTCTTCAAAGCCATTATGATTGATAAAATCATCCCAACAATCATGTCGTAACCCCAACTCATAAACCATAATCATTTTAATCAACCCCAAATGGAAGGGGCTGGTGTCAGCCTGGCTATGCTTGTACCTTTTATCCATTTTGAACAAACTTCTATGCAGGTAGTGGGGCATACTAAGTTCGAAACCCATAAAAACCATCAATAGACGAAGGTGAAACAAGAAAATGAACCCGTACCTGCCTTCACAAGTAATGAATTGCTTGATTATCATTAGGAGATCATACCAGCGTGGTTTTAACATTTTTGCAGGCAAGCCTTTGTCACAGGAGTTCACCGTTCAAGACTGGAATAACAATGTCCACGGGACATCATCCACCTTGCAACTTTTGGACCACTTTTGTCCTGTAACAAGCAGGCTGGTTTCCGAGCTAAGAAACTATTCATTAATTTCGAGTTGCACATATCCAACTTTGGCTCGGCAGCCATCGAATGATAACGCAAATTGCCGAGCCACACTAGGGTTATGACCATCGAATTTCCTTATGAACGAGAGCCATCCAAATTTTTCCAGGTCACTATAAGCGCCATCAAACATCAGCAATGCTTGGCACCCGTTGGGCTCGGCCCTTACGAATGGAGCCATGGCTTCTGTGCATAGTAGGGTTTGAACCGAACAAAACAATGCACAGGGTCGAAAAAAGGTTACGGCTAACAGCTGCAGCATTCAAAGAGGCAAGGATTAATTGCATGTGTGCGAAGGTGGTGGGATTACCACCGCCATGCAGTGTATTAATGACTGAGTACAGTGCTGTTACATCCATAATCATAACGTTTAAACCATATGAATCGGACAACCAAATAGTTTGGGCGGTGGTCAATGTATCAACTCACCATAGTATATATTACATCAATGCGCCATACCATAAGTTAAAACCATTCAATAGAAACAACATACCAAGCAATGATCCAAATCAAAACCCAAAGTTAATCAGCGCACCATTGTATTAATCATTAAATCAAAACAAACATTTAAACCAATGTTAATCCAATCATGCCATCGTATAAGTTTAGACTATGATCGTTCAATGTAAAATCAAACTCACAAAACAATGCACCAAGCAACGATTCAAACCATAAAATYGAAATCCAAAAGGTTGWTCAATGYGCCTTTGTAAAACTCAAACCATTGCCATTTCATACCAAATCAAACTTATAATATTACCAATGCATTTGTTGCATATTCAAATGTTTATATTTCAAAGTTTTTTTRGAACATTGCAACAAAAGATCTCACATAATCACTAAGTCRAGTGCTCATAGCAATAAGGATCGAAGCATATAAGACCAAAATCAATCATGACCTTTATAGGATCAAATGTAACCAATAAATTTGCATACTTAATGGCTTATCAATCGATTTGCGCAATCAAAATGAAATGGACATAGTTTGAAAAGATCTTTCTAGTCAAGTAACAAACAAAGGGTAGGTGCTTTCCAGAAAATTAATAAAAGACGACGACAGTCCAAACAACGATAGAGGGGTTTTCACACTTTCAGTTGTGAAAACAGAATCGAAAACAAACTGCAATTGTCGCAAGAAAAAGATAAATGTCTAGTTGAAAAATGCGACGATGACTTGTCGTTTAGAAGACAAGAGGTGTAGGCGGCTTATTTTTTTAGAGCAATTAAAAATTAATTGGCTGCCAACAATGGCGACTTGTTGGGAGAAGTAGTTATCTCCGTCAAAAGAAAAAAATTCAGATTAGGACAACAAAGAAAAATTCGACTTAAAACAACAACCGGAAAATTGTACTAACATCATCATCAACTATCTTTTCCAGCGATGTTTCAAAACATGCAAACCAATAACAATCTTAAAGATCAGCAAGTCATGATTTTTATGATAAAATCTTCAATACTATTGGCATGGCCACTGCTTCCAGCAGGCGTCCATAGCCTCGAAAGGGTTTCCATTTAACCCACTCGGATGTCTTTATCCTGTCAAGAAGTTCTAGATTAGAATAAAGGACCTTTTTTAAAAGAGGTTTCTTATAATTTTATAGATTTTCATTTACCCGACATTGCTTCGCTGCCAGCAGGCCTGTTCAGTACCCCGGCGAAGTTGTCTTGGCGCCATGCTTGCATTTACCCGCTGCCAGCGGACCTGTTCAGTATCCCGGTGGGTCTACAAACACTTCCCACAACTCTTATTAATATTTTTATTTTATTTTTCTTTTATAGATAGCTGAGCGGGGTGACGCTGAAAATATTGATATTTTCTCATATTTTTCAGACCTCATAGGAATTTTTTAAGTATTGTCCTTATTCAGTTCCATAAATGTTTTATTTCTAAAACAACTTACTTTGACAGGGAGATATCCTTTTGAGTCATTCCTTTACGGAAAAGGGACAGCGTAAAAAGATAAAGATGATCATGATAAACTTCACTCAGAGATTGAAATTAGTAAACTTCTTTCAAGCAACATTTTCCAATATCATTTTCAGAAATATATATCACTGATGTTTGTACAATTTTTCAGAAATTATTTCAGCGAAGAAATTTTCCCATGGTCTTTGTCTGAATGGCTCAGTGCATAGGCATGCATATGTTTCAAAAAAAAAAACAAAAAAAAAAACAAAAGGAAATATTTACATAATATACAAGGATAGAAATCAGGCAAAGTATCTTTTTAGGGCTTGGCCATTCACCGGATAGGTGTCAAGCTGTCCTTCAAGATTTTGCAAGCGAAAGGAACTAGGACCCAACTTTTCAGCAATCAAAAATGGTCCAAGCCACAAATTTTGAAATTTAGTGTGTTCACCTTTCCCTTCGTGTGGTTTGTCCCACTTTAAGACGAGATCGCCTACTTCAAAATTTCTATCAGAAGCAAAATTAGAATCGAACCAGCTTTTAATCAGTTGTTGATGTTGATCTAATTTATGCTTGGCTTGGGTTCTTACTTATTCTAACTTCATCAGAGCGTTAATATGGCTTTCTAAAGGGGGACATTCTTCTTCTTGAACTTTTTGTGACAATTGGAGTGAAGGAAGAAGAACATGAGGTGGAAAAATGGCTTCTCTTCCATAAACGAGGAAAAAGGGAGAGTTACCTATAGCGTCTTTGGGTGTTACTCTATCAGCCCATAGTGCATTCAGCAGTGCATAGTGCCAGTTCTTGTGATTTTCAGCCACGGTTCTCTTGATAATCTTGATCAAGTTCTTGTTTGTTGATTCTGCTAAGCCGTTACCCTGGGGGTAGTAACTCGCGGAATACTTAAGCTTTATTCCTTTTTCTAAGGCAAACTTACTCATCTCAAGAGAGGAAAAGTATGAAGTGTTATCAAAGACTAGACAATCAGGGATACCAAAATGGGTGATGATATGCGAGTTTAGAAAGGCAATCACCTGACTTGTGTTAACAGTTCTTAGCGCGGCGGCTTCAGACCATCGAGTAAAGTAATCAGTGGCTGTCACAATGTATTTGTGCTGTTGTGAAGATGGAGGTTTAATAGGACCAATGATATCAGGGCCCCATTGCTGGAAAGGAGAATCGACTATGACGGGCTGCAAAGGGAAAGCTAGTTTTTGCAATTGCCCTGACGCTTTCTGACAAATGATACATTTATGGCACAAGGCGTGAGCGTCTCTAAAAAGCGTTGGCCAGTAATAACCAGCTCTTAAGACTTTATGAACAGTAGTATTTCCACTAAAGTGACCACCAACTTCTCCTGCATGCAACTCAAGCAAGACTCTTTCTACTTCGTCTTTTTCAAGACAACGCATCAGTATGCCATCAAAATTCTGACGAAACAGTATACCGTTAATTAGATGAAAGGAGGCAGACTTTAGTCTCAAAGCTCTTCTCTTGGCAGGGTCAAGGTGATTAGGTGCTGATCCATGTTGAAGACAGTTTCTAATATCGTCGTACCAAGGGCTTACGAGGTTTTGTGTGCAACAAATCCAACTCTGATCACATTGTTCTAGGTCTGACATGTCACTAGCTTCTTGTTGTTCAGTTTCTGAATCAACTACCAACTTACACAACCCTTGGCCTCTCACGATTTGGGCTGGAGTGATTTCTAAGTCATACTCCTGTAAGGAGGTGACCCAGTTGGCTCTTTTCTCTCCTAACTCCTTTTGCACTAACAAGTTCCTAACGACAGGGTAGGGGACAATGACCTTAGTCCTTGACTTCAATAGATAAGACCGGAAATGCTTAACTGCCTTGAAGACAACGTAGGCTTGCCGATCAACCGCTGGGTAGTTACGTTCAGCACCTTTGAAAGAAGAGCTCATAAAGGCGATGGGTACTTCGTTGTTCTCGGCATTCTTCTGAGTTAGGACCGCGGCATAGGAACAATCAGAGGCAAAAGTGTAGAGTGTAAAGTCTTGAGAGAAATCAAGGCTCATGAGAGACGAAGCGTCAATTATGGCCTTCATTATATCGTTAAAAGCTTGGTTTTCAGTGGGTCCCTAGTGATATTGGGTGTCCTTCTTAATCAAGTTCTAGAGAGGTCTTACCATTTCGGAGAAACTGGGGACAAATCTTCTCACGAAATTAATCTGGCCTAGGAAGGACTGCATGGATTTTTTGGAAGTAGGCGGGGGAAGTTTAGCGATGACTTGGGTCCTCTCAGGGTCAATAATCATTCCATCGCTAGACACAATGAATCCTAGTAATTTACCCTGTTCTACCGCAAATATGGACTTCTTAGGATTCAAGGAGATGCCGTATTTACGACATCGCAGCAGAACGGATCGTAAGTGAGCTAGATGATCATTTTTGTTTTTAGAGTAAACGGTCACATCATCTAAGTAGACTACTACGGAGTGACTGATTAAGCCTCAGAAAGCAATATCCATTGCTCTCTGAAAGGTAGCACCAGCGTTAATCAATCCAAAGGGCATCTTGAGATAAGCATAAGTGCCCCAGAGGGTACGGAAGGTAGTTTTTAACTGGTCTGACAGGGACATCAAGACTTGGTTATATCCAGAGAAACCATCCAATAAGGATAGCCTCTCGGAACCAGATACTTGTTGAAGTATCTGTTCCATGGGAGGGATAGGATAATTATCTTTATCAAACGCTTTGTTGAGGTTCCGGAAATCGACACAAAGTCGAATTTCTCCATTTTTCTTCCGCACCGAGACGAGGTTGGATACCCATTGAGTGTGTCTAACAGGAAAAATTATTTTAGCACTTAGGAGTTTATTCAATTTTTTTTGTACGGTCGGTTCTAGTTTAGGATGCATTTTCCTCAGTTTATGTTGGAAAGGCAAGGTTTGAGGCTTCATCGGGATGACATGCTGTATAATATTAGGATCGAATGTTTTAAGATCTTCGTAAGTCCAAGCAAAGACATCCTTAAATTATTTAAATAATTTAACAAAAGCAGCTTTTTCTTGCCTAGAACATCCCAAGCCTAGGTTGATACACTGAGGTTTTTCACTAGTTCCTAAATTAACTTTTTCATAAGATAATGAGGAACTGTTGGTTTTAGAATTGACCGTTTTTTTAAATCTATCTTCAAAATCATAAAAATTCTCTAGTCTAGCAACAGATTTGGGTAAGGAATTTACCATGTCTGATAGAGATTCAGGAGATTTCGGATTATGTATTACCGTAAAGTCATGCAAATTGTCCTCATGTGTTTGTTCATCTATCACAACGCCTTGAAAGTTTTCTTCCATGTGCAGAAAGTTAATGATCTGCTGATCATCATCAAATACCCTCCAGTTCATGATATTGTCTGGAACAGATGGTCGAAACAATAACTCCACGGAGAATGCATTTGGAGATAAGCCTTCTTCAGGAAGAAGTTTAGAAGCAACATTAGCTAGTAGATCTGCTTCATCATTATTTGACCTAGGAATGGAATTTATATTAAAAGCAGAAAACTTGTTTATTAAACTCCATACCTCAGTCTGGTAACATTTTAGATGCGGGGTAAGACAATGTATAGAATTTCTCACCCGCCTGACCACTATCTCAGAGTCGTCGAATACAATTAGATTTTGAAGGTGCATGTCTAAGGCTTTTCTGAGACCTTGTAGTAAAGCCTCATATTCTGCAACGTTGTTAGTACATTCAAATTCTAATCTACAAGCCAATAACGTTTTATTACCTGCCAGATTGATAATGACACAACCTGCACCAGCTCCTTCTTTAGACTTGGAACCGTCGAAATATAAAGACCAAATTTGATTTTCATCGGGCTCACAGGATTGTTGGATAGAAGTTGTTGGTTGCATACATGCTAAGATCTCAGACTGCTGTTCAGGATTGTTGATAGGCAAAACTTCAGCCATGAAATTTCCGAAGAAGGTGTCCATCCCTTTGACTTCAGGTGAATCTGCCGGAGATGTATATGGTTCATTGGGGTCATTCAAGTCTGTTACCGTGAACTTGAGGTAATGCTCATGATTCACCCTGATCTTGTTGGGCTTGCCATTTTGTGGAAGCCATAAGTGAGACCAGTCTGTTGCGAAGTAACCATGTAGCTGCTCCGACCAGTCCCTGCTCAAAAACATACCATACACTTCTGGAATATCCACCACAATTATATCAATAAATTGATGAACCTTAGGGTTAGACGATAATATAATCAATACATTTTTTAGCTCTCACATGACTTTAACATCTGTTCGATCAAGCTCTATGATTTTCAAAGAAGATGGTTCTACTTCAGCGTTAATCTTTTGGCAGACCGACCAGGGCATCACATTTGACGAGGCTCCTGAGTCAACCATACAATTATACACATTTCTGTTGAAGATTTCAAAAGTTAAAAGAAAAGGAGGTACATTATTGCGAGTACTTAGAGTTGTAGCTTGAGGTTTCTTACTCGCATTTTCTAAGACCGCTTTATCTGAATTATTTACACTATTTACATTGTTATTTACATTATTTACAGGAGTTACAGGAAGGCTTCCTTTATCTTGAGTATCAAGATTATTTTTTGTGGAAGTCTTTTGCGAAACTTTGCTTTGCACAACCTTATTACCGTTTGAATTACCATTCTTGCCATTGTCTAAAATATTTTGCAACATCTTCTGTAACAAAAATGGAAATTTCAACAACTCATAAATAGAAATGTTAGCGCATAATTTCTTAAGATCTTCAACAACATCATAATCTATTTTAGGGCTAGCATTACTTTGTTTGGTTTCTACTGATTTAGATGGCTTTGGAGGTAGAGTTGTGGTGTTATCGGCAGGAGGTTTGTTTGCGGTCTTGCTCCTAGTATTGTAAGGGTGCACAGTCTCAAAGTTGGCTTGAAAGATACTATCAGAGAGGTGACCAAAGATATTTGGAGAAGAATTTTCTTCTTGGGTTGTTTCCTGCTCGACTTCCTCTTAAGGAATGTCAGGAGGGATCAAGTCATCTTGGGCTCCTAGAATTGTCTATAGAGCACATTGCAAACTTTCTAGGTTCAAGCCTTCAGGGTTTGGATTAGGTCGGTTTGGGGGAAAAGGCTTTCGGAAAGGGGGTTTGTAGGGTCCTTTACTCGAAGAGGCTTCCTCGGTCGACCTTTTTAAGTCTATAACTTGATTAGATAACTTTTGTACAACTTTGGTTAAATTTTCCAAATCAGAATTTTCGGATTGAGTTTTGTTTTGCGTAGGTCTGGGGAGAATTTCAATCTTTTTCTTGGAAGAAGAAACAATCTCAGTTTCGTTGCTAGAATAATCCTTAAGACTAAGAATGTCTTTTTAAATTTGCGTAGCCTCTTCAAAGGATTCTAACAACGTGGCCTTTTTGGATCTTTTCACCCAAATAGCTATACTTTGATGTAGAGCTTTAGTGTAGTAAGATATTACAAGGCTTTCTGCAGGCATAGAGTCTGTAGGAATTCTATTTTTAAGTGTTAAAAATATTTGATTAAAATCTTAAAATTTTTCTTTTGCATTCATTTTTAAGTTTGAAAGGTCCATGACTAAGACTTCAGGAGCTTTTCCATCTTCGAATTTTTCCAAAAAACATGACTCAAACTTTTCCCAAGACACTATAGTGTGAGGCTGCTGGGCAAAGTACCAAGTGGATGCATTACCCTCAAAGGTGTAAGGAAACAACCTACAGACAACATCTTAATGTTCAACGTTACGGAGTCTGATGGCTAACATAAATTTTTTGATATGATCTTCTGTTATCTGTTTTGAATCGGGATCAAACTTAGGAAGCCATTTCTCCGGGTGCTTAGGTAAAGGGCGCCGGGCTCCAGGTACAACTACAGCGTCCTGGTCCAACCAAGGTCTAGCAGGATTTTTCTGGTTTGCCATTGGGGTAGTGGGTGTAGAAGGCTGAGAAGGTGATTTTCCTTCGTCAGAAGAGGAATATCCTCCAGAAGAAGAAGGAGATGAGGGAGGTGGTGAAGGAGGTATCCCAGATCCTCCTGCAACAGGATTTGTGTTTGGATCTGTAGGATTCACAGTAAGGTCTATATCACCTAATTGTTCTCTGACTTCAGAGAAGTCTTAAGGTTGACCCCACGGGCGATTTGGTTGCCTAAGGCTAGCAAAGTCTCTGTGTGATTTAATAAGAGATTGTCTAAAAATTTCTTGTATATCACCACCTGTAGGATTATGGGTTGCTGGCTCAACTGTGATCTGAGGATCTTCGGTTGAAGTAGTTGCTGTTTGAGGGGGAATACTATCGAATGAACGACTTCTAGTCACTATAGGGAGCGATTAGGGGGTGGAGGAGTCTTGCGACCACCTCGTGCCATCAATTTAGTTTGGCCCTCCTTCTAGCGCCATTTTTTGACAGGTGAAATTGACCGTCCGTCAACTGGGAGAGTGGAACCGGTCGAGGGTTGTCTAAATAACCCAAGTCGTTTGGAATGGACCACCCTGACGAGTTTAACGGCTCCGTTGGCCGCTCTAAGGTCTCCTATGAAAACCAAAGAGAGAATTGATCTGAGCTAAGTAATCTAACTAAACTAATAAACAAATCAAACTGTAACTAAATACAAGAAACTAACTAAAATTAAGGAAACTAGAAACTAATAAAACAAGAAAAAGGAACTAATATACTAATCTAATTAAAGAAAACTACTAAATAAACTAAAAATAAATACAACTACTCTAACTATTATATATAAACTACTAATTACTCTTGTAATAACTCAAATCAACTATCTAATTATCAGCTACAATATTTCTTATTCACAAATGTACACTATGAACAACCTACAGATTTAATTAAAACCTGCAAAACTCATGTATATTCTCTTCCCTAAGACAACTAAGAATCTCTTTTTGATTTTTTATATTTTATGAAAAAGAAATAAACATCGTTGAAATTAAACGATCTAATATATTTATTGAAATTAAACAATCTAATTAAACTATTTAATCAAAATAGTAAACAATAAACCAATTGACCTGGAAACGCTCCAAGTCTGCCCTGTGTAAGATGACTTCTTAAGCTGGTTGGAGGAAGAAATTCACACCGTTTAGTCCTTAAGATTTTCGTAAACGATAAGCTATGCTGCTCCTTGAAGTGTTATATAGGACAAACAAGACATAAAAGAAAATCATAACAATCTTCTGATGATAAATCTCTGCAATAAGGGAGACCTATTATGCAGAAAACTTATATTTAACAATTCAATTTATGAAGAAGACAAAGCTATCATTCACTAAAATGAATCAGTAATTGTTATGTCTTTTATTGATTTGAAAGAAACAAGGTATAGATATCAGTAATAAAATTATATCATTTGAATTTGATTTAGATAGAAAAAGTAATCATAAACCATAAACAAAATGATATACAAAACTTGAAACAAAATGTTGATATATTGAAAAGAAAAAGCTATGACAAAACATCAATTCTGCTCCAGTCTGTAACATAACTCCATATCCTTGTTCTCCCACAACTGAGGATGACTATTATTACAAAAACCATAGGTTTATATAGGTTTCTCACAAGGTAAAACATCCTTGTGAATAATAGCAAATTGTTTTACATAATCTGGGAATAATCCCAAAATCAACTAAACTAAGCAAAATGAAATGCAAGTAGAATCTGTAAAACATCCCCTAATTGCTCAGCATATCTATTGCCAATTCGAATTTGCCTGCAATAGAACACAAAGATCAAATTAGAAGGATATTTTATTAGGAAAACAATAAAAAATCGGCTTTACAGACTTAGCTACAGAATCATCTGATTCTGTAGCTAGTCAAAAACAGAAAACATGACCATATCTCAATCAAATCAAATCATCTTTCAATAATCCTCAAAAACGAATTACTAAAAATTCAAGTGAATTTATCATTTAAATCAAATCATATCAAAATACATGCAATCGGAACAGAGTAAAGAATGCTCTGTTTTTAGTTATCACAAAATTGGGGCAAATAGTAATCATACTATTTCGTATCCAGATGCAATTACAAGCCAATCGTATGATGTAATCCAAAATAGATATGATAATAATCGATCCTTATCACAATCGATTGGTTACAACTGTGTAAAATTCATATCGTTTTATTCTATTGTCAAAATGAATAGGTTGTTGCAATTACAATCAAAACGGAACATATCCATTAAAATTTGTTGTAGAATGTGGTTGCTGAGTATCACATGGTGAACAGTCATGACAAAAATAATAATCATAACCATCGTTGACTCATTATAGTCATAGAAATAAATCGATATCGTTCAAATAAATGCAAAGATAGGTAAATCGTTTAGAATGGAATCAGACTGAATGAATAACAATCAAATGCATTTCGTTATTGATCACCACATAGTCAACAAACAAGGTCTTGATAGAGTCAACAAAATCCATAATATAAATCGGGCAAATAACCGAAATGAATAATGCTGAGTTTAATTATATACGCAAATTGTAAGACTGGGATATGATCAATTCATTCCTCAAATCGAATTCGAATGATATATTTGTTACAATCGAATACAGTCCAAATTGAGTCGGTTGGGTATAACAGCCACTATTCTTATCTATTCGTAATTTGATTATGTAACAAAATGATATTCAAATTGGTCCGAACATAGAATATGCAATCACAACAGCTAACCAATTTTGTCCCACATATCGCACATGCTATAACCAAATCGAAAAGAGATATTGACTGTGTTCCAAGATTAGGATACCAAAATAACCTGTATTTAGAAAAGATATCAATAACAGAGTATTCAAATCAAATCCAATCATGATCAATCAAATTAAATCTAATCAAAACCAATCCAAAAATTAATTAACAAAGCTTATATACAACAAATGCATGATAGAGCAGGTCAACAATGTACACAGAGTTTATGAACGTGCCGTATAAATGGGTGAAAGTATACCAGCGAGATTGTTGAGGCTACTCCAATTTGGAATTGACGATTGCCGTGGCTGACTCGACATTCTTGAACATAATTGAACCAATTGTTCGTTGTTTCTTGTCAGAGGGTTCCACCTTCGCATTACGACCAATGAGCTTTGCCACTTGGTTTTCCAAATCATGGATTCTGGATTGCAACATCGGCACATCCAAGTAGTATCTCTCCAACCATAACCCACACCGATCGCAAGGTGGAACAACAGGTTGCGCAGAGGGGGGTTTCGATGATTCACCGAGGGTTCCACGAGGTAGTTCAGTGCTAGGGAACTTAGGATCATCCCGCAGATAAGGTGATAAATTCTTGACAAAATCATATGCACGCTTGTCACACAAGCCTTCCGAGTAAGGATACTCATCGGTGAGAAAACGTTCAATCTCTGAATCAGAGTCTTCGATGACCACGATAGGCTCAGAGTTGGCAGGGGTTTTAGGTTTATTTCTTTCCATGTGAGAGATTAAGCGAGCATTTTTGTTGCCTTTAGCATTAGTTTTAGCTTTAGGTTTTTTGGTTGCAGGTTTAGCAATTTCAACCTGTTTAGTCACTGCCATAGGCAAATTTGTAGGTGGGTCGGGTAGAGGTTTGGGTAGCAAAACATTGTAAGGCACAGGGGGGATAGGATGGGTTTGTGCCACCATTGGTTTATTGACCTGTCGAGGGTTTGATTCTTCAAAGCCATTACGATTGAGAAAATCATCCCAACAATCACGTCGTAACCCCAACTCATAAACCATAATCATTTTAATCAACCCCAAATGGAAGAGGCTGGTGTCAGCCTGGCTATGCTTGTACCTTTTAGCCATTTTGAACAAACTTCTATGTAGGTAGTGGGGCATACTAAGTTCGAAACCCATAAAAACCATCAATAGACGAAGGTGAAACAAGAAAACGAACCTGTACCTGCCTTCACAAGTAATGAATTGCTTTATTATCATTAGGAGATCATACCAGCATGGTTTTAACATTTTTGCAGGCAAGCCTTTGTCGCAGGAGTTCACCGTTCGAGACTGGAATAACAATGTCCACGGGACATCATCCACCTTGCAACTTTTGGACCACTTATGTCCCATAACAGGCAGGCTGGTTGCCGAGCTAAGAAACTGTTCATTAATTTCAAGTTGCACATCTCCAACTTTGGCTCGGCAGCCATCGAATGATAACGCAAATTGACGAGCCACACTAGGGTTATGACCATCGAATTTCCTTATGAACGAGAGCCATCCGAATTTTTCCAGTTTGCTATAAGCGCCATCAAACATCAGCAATGCTTGGCACCCGTTGGGCTCGGCCCTTACGACTGGAGCCATGGATTCTGTGCATAGTAGGGTTTGAACCGAACAAAACAATGCACAGGGTCGAAAAAAGGTTACGACTAACAGCTGCAGCATTCAAAGAGGCAAGGATTAATTGCATGCGTGCGAAGGTGGTGGGATTACCATCGCCATGCAGTGTATTAATGACTGAGTAGAGTGTTGTTCCATCCATAATCATAACGTTTAAACCATATGAATCGGACAACCAAATAGTTTGGGTGGTGGTCAATGTATCAACTCACCATAGTATATATTACATCCATGCGCCATACCATAAGTTAAAACCATTCAATCGAAACAACATACCAAGAAATGATCCAAATCAAAACCCAAATTTAATCAGCACACCATTGTATTAATCATTAAATCAAAACAAACATTTAAACCAATGTTAATCCAATCATGCCATCGTATAAGTTTAGACTATGATCGTTCAATGTAAAATCAAACTCACAAAACAATGCACCAAGCAACGATTCAAACCATAAAATTGAAATCCAAAAGGTTGATCAATGCGCCTTTGTAAAACTCAAACCATTGCCATTTCATACCAAATCAAACTTATAATATTACCAATGCATTTGTTGCATATTCAAATGTTTATATTTCAAAGTTTTTTTGGAACATTGCAACAAAAGATCTCACATAATCACTAAGTCAAGTGCTCATAGCAATAAGGATCGAAGCATATAAGACCAAAATCAATCATGACCTTTATAGGATCAAATGTAACCAATAAATTTGCATACTTAATGGCTTATCAATCGATTTGCGCAATCAAAATGAAATGGACATAGTTTGAAAAGATCATTCTAGTCAAGTAACAAACAAGGGGTAGGTGCTTTCTAGAAAATTAATAAAAGACGACGATAGTCCAAACAACGATAGAGGGGTTTTCACACTTTCAGTTGTGAAAACAGAATCGAAAACAAACTACAATTGTCGCAAGAAAAAGATAAATGTCTAGTTGAAAAATGCGACGATGACTTGTTGTTTAGAAGACAAGAGGTGTAGGTAGCTTATTTTTTTAGAGCAATTAAAAAGTAATTTGCTACCAACAGGCACCTAAGTTAAGAAACCAAGCAACCAATGTATAACAGATGCATAGGCAAGCATTTGTAAGTCAGGTCCACCATATGGGTAGGATAGCAAAGCCCAAAACCTTGAAAGCGCTGCCTCTCATAGAGGTAAGGGAACTAACAAGATCCCCGGATACAAATAGATCCCCAAAAATATCTTTGACGCTAAGAAGGTATTGGGGGGATATCCCTTCAACCAACCTTGCACAACCTCGTGATTAACTCCAGTGTGAGCAGAGCCTCCTGATACTACCAATTATACAATGGATTTATCCACTCCCTTTTTCAGACACATATGTTGATTTAATAGCCTTGGAGAAGTTTACTCACAAAATCGTATTCCAAGGCACTAAATCCTAAGCTAGTTTGTGCACCCTAGAAAATAAAATCTTGACTAATCAATTTTAAATTATAACGTTAATTTTAGTGGTCATGCTTAAGAAAAAAGGTATGGTAGTGAAACTCATGATGTTATGACTCAACAAGTAAAGTAAATATGAATACAATGCAAAGTCGTAACTTCAATTTTCAATGAATGATATTCTTCTAATAACAAATGCAATTTTCAATTTCAACTCTACAATTATGAAGTAAAAATAAAATATTTCTTTACATGCACTAAGATAATGAAAAAGACTCAAAAGATCAAAATGCCAAGCAATGCAAAATGCCTAATATTTTTGTATTTTCAATATAAGAACAGATAAAATGCATGGAATGAACAACAACTTGATATATAAAATCTACTGTGTATAGAAACAAACAACTCAAGTAGGACACCAAGGAGAAAAACACCCATCCCAGTGTACAAGGACAATCAAAATGAAAAGATGATGAGAAAGACTCCGCCCAGAAATTCAACCAAAGACAGGTTTCTTGTCATCCCACAGACACTTAACATTCATTACAGACACCAAACAAGACTCAACAATCATCAAAACCCACTCAACAACAACCAAACCTGACGAAAAATAAAAAGAGGTTGATGTACGCAAGTGTTCAAAGAAACAAAGTGTATGTATGCAGCTTGCAGAAGAACAAACCACGTATATACACAACTGTCAAGAAAACATCCACGTATATGTTTCAAAAACAAGGCTAGGCAAGGGAGAAGGCTGAAAAACTCAAACCCAGAGTGAACATAGGTTGTAGATCGATCATATGACAAGAAACAAAATAGGAGCGAGAGAAATCCAAGGAGAAAAACACTCCAAACCCCAAGAAAGAAGATTCAATCCCTTGTATGGTCGCCAATTCTGTTATGAGGAAAATCTCTCTATGGATAGGGGAAAACCACAACAGACGGAAATGACTATAGAAATCAACTCTATTCTCAAGTATGATATATAAACAAATATTCTAGCAAGACAAGATAAAAGACCCACCTCATCCAGACGTTTGATGTAGTCCACCGTTGAGCACTTGACCCAAATCAATACACCTACAACTAGTCCTCAACAACCAAGAAAAGCAAGCATATGGTGATAATATATTATGTTAGCACATTCATAAGCATAATTCATTAATATACATAACAAATACGCCCATGGAATAATAATTCAAGTATTTGAAAGAGATCAATTGGATGGGAAAAGAGTATTTCTATTAAGATATGATCAACAAAAGTGAAAATGTTATAGACTTCTGTGCCGGCACGGTTCAGAACCAAGAAACTAAGTTCCTTCCAGCTGGGCCTCCACCACTTCAATCCTCCACCAAAGGCAATTTCATAGAAGAGAGACAATGAAGTTCTCAATAAATAAGGGAATATGTTGGGGTCTGAACACTGTGTTCAGACTTAAAGGACAAAGGGATGCAAACTCAATATGAAGTAAATAATTTCTCCATAGTAACTTTGCTCTCAAAGTTGAATTCTTTCTCCTCTTTTCCATAGCTCGGAATTGGCCCATTTATATCCTTCAAATGGAACTGAAGGGCCGATTCAGAACGTTTCCAATATATGGAAGGCCAAGGATCATAGATCTCCTATCATGACATGGAAACCCGACATCATTTTTTATTTTTGGGCACAAATCTTGATGTACGCGGGCTGTAATGGTGCAACCTGTGTATACGTATGTTGTATAGTAGGAAAGGTGCGTACATGTGGAAAAAATGTATTTTTTAGCTCCATAATTTTGCAAAAAAGGATGAAAAGTCTACATAGGGAAATGGAAAAAGGCCCTATGTGAAAAATTGCATAGGGTGAGACAAATCTTTCTATAATAGTAATATCGAAGGAGCGAAGTGTGCACTATATGTGCAAATGGCTAGGAAATTTTGGGTAGAATTGAGGTATCTTATATGAGTGTAGTGTGCACCTATTGTAATGAATGAATATAAATGAATAATATAAGAATCCAACTGTTGTGGACGTAGCCCAGTTGGGATGAACCATGTTAAATTCTTATGTTTTGATATGTGTGATGTTATGATGTGTTGGTTTAGTCTGTTTTTTGCGCACATGTAATATATGCTTAATGGTTAATATGAGTATGTATCTGATGGTTCCACAAACATGTTGAATGGTTAAGTAAGGTGAATATGCCATATGTTATTATGTTGTTATGATTTCATGCATAGGGTATATTGCATGTTGACTAAATGTTAAGTAATATTGAATGTTAGACTGGTCTTCATTCCCTTCATGACTGTGAAAGCCTGGTTCCTGCAGTCTGCATAGGTACCTCGAATGAGACTTCACCTACTTGCAGGTGATGCCAAAATGGATGGTATCTTGGGATTTTTTGGTGAATTAATGTTGAACCTCGGGTCTTCCCACTACATGTCAACAAATGGTTCCATTGTCGAGACTAGGATATGCGACTAAGGGGGATGTGAAAGCCTATTAAGGAGGAGATTGGAAAATGGTTGGAAATGAAGGAGATCGAGTTTTTTGTATATTAAAATAATGATCCATGGATCAACATAGAGAAATAACTACAAAGGTATGTGTTTACATATTTGCATGAAATTTTCTTTGCTGATTTTTCAAATATTTTAATAGAGTGGATCTAGGGATTAGTTGAACAAATAAGAAGATTCTGTACTATTGTTCTGAGAAATTGGACCCCTGACTTAATTAGGAAAGTCAATTCTATAAGAAATTGGGTATCATGTGTAGTATATTACTGTTTGAAAGTGTGTTGGGAGGTTACATTACTAAATTTTCCATAGATTGTATTCAGTCGTATAGTGTTGCTGAAAGGGAATTATTTAAGGGACCACGTGGGAGATATCTGAAGTCACTATCTACTTGGATTAATATGTTATTGTGTGACAAGGGATTTATGAAAATGGAATCAGATTGCTAAGCAAATTTGTGCACATAGGGAGAATGGGGATGACCAGGGGATTGTATAAGTGTAAAGAGGGATGAAGAGAAGTAATGAGGAACAAATGGGATGAGGATGTTGAGATAATACGAGTGTGTGACAAATGAAGAGATTGGAGTATTGCGCAGTGGTAAGAGATTTAGACTGAATAATAAGAAGACTATGGCTGAGAGAGAGGAGAAGCACATGGAGATCGAGGAAAGAGACACTGGTGTGATACTCTATATAGAAGGGACTTTTCACACAGAATAAAATATCCATCAACTTAGTCTAGTAGAAGAATATCCCACTCAGATCAGACTCTTTGTCGAACCCATGGCCTTTTGTGTTTCAAAAAGAACTAAGGTAAGATCATAATATTTTTCAATTATAGTTAGTGAAAGAAGAAAATATAGTAGTAAGAGTAGTAAGAGTAGTGGAAGTAATACGCTGAGTCAGAATCAATTAGTGTTATCAGGAAAAAATACCGCATAGAACACGATGGTAGGAGTAGATCCTACTTTAATAATACATGTCTTCCATGGAGCGGGGACAAAGGATCCCTAACAAGATTTGTTCATTTATGAGACCACATGGAATGTGAAGAACGTCCAAGATGATGATGTGAATATTGTGTAGTTGGAAATGAAATATCAGACTACAAAAGATCGCACATTATTATGGTGCATGAAATATCAGACTACGACACCTGCAGGACAAACTAGAACATTTGTAGAGGTAAGACAAGATCTATTGAAAGACTTTCAAAAAATTAAATCTGAGTTGTAGTGCATTACAAAGCTGAAGGAGATCAAGTAGATAGTGAATGAATCAATGTGGGACTATGATCAATGATCCAAAAAGGATCCAAAGAAGACTAAGGACAACTCATAATTCACAGAAGCAACTCAAGAAGCTCAGAATGTCCTCAGCAGACAGAGAAAGGGAAAACATTCAAAGTCCTCAAAACTCGGTGAAATTAGAAACATCGCGAAGAGTGTGTCACAATATTTCTAACGGTGTAAACGACTCGTCAAACAGAGTTATAGATAAAAATATATTCATGATCAAAGTTTTGGTCAACCTAGCCTAGTCAGTAGGGATGAGTCAATATCTGTACTATTGACATCAACATTAGTACAAATTATGTCAACATCTGTATAATGTAAATGGCACATGTAGGGGGTGACACGTGTCATGCTAATGTCAACATGGTGACATGGTAGCACCAAAGGCTGTCATGTGTCACTCATTTTTGGCATTTTTTGGTCAACATGTGGACCAATGAGGAAGTACCACATGGAAGCCCATACAACCACATGGAAGAACATACGGGATGTGGTAGGATGACATGGCAAGGTGATTTTGAAAGTGGATGGTGTGGGCCAATGGTTGGATGCCACATGGCCCAGTCATGGTTTGCCATGTGGTAGTGGGAAAATTCCCAATGAGGGCCCGAAAATGAATTTTCAAAAATAAAAAAGGCCCACCAAATATGGCAGGAGTCCCGCCAAATATGGTGGCCAAAATTTTGATTCCGAAAAATATAAACAAACAACTACAAACTTGATGGTGGTTCCAAACCACACATATATTGTTATAACTATAAGCCCAAAAGGGGAGGCCCACGGGCTCGACCACGAGACCTCCCCCTATCCAAACACCTTACATAGTATTCGCCAATCGTTGGGCCAATGGACTCTTTTGATTAGTTCACCCAACATTTAATTTAAATGTTGATTTTTCCCATGGATGGGAGGAGGGCACTTGATGGTATGACCAAGCATGATTTTCGAGACAAAGTATAGTGAATTAATTGCAGGTTGCAGGCACAAAAACCGAGATGATATTTCTCAAGGGCTTGGGAGTTCCAGAGTTGGATTGAGGCATGGAGAGAATCATTTTTGGGTAATTAGACACCACAAATTCAATGGTGATATCTGTTTTCTGATCCGAGCAAAGCTTTTCCATCTTAATTCCAGAATGAGGTATACATATGTATTTTTCCAAATTCTTTTGTTGAGTTAATAAAGAGGCCTACCCATTTGAGATTAGGACCTGGAGACATAGTCCACCAGGTATGAACTCCGTTATCAAGTTTTTTTGTTCATATTTGATGCTTATGTCTCTTCATTATTGAGATTTTCCTTCTTTATGGTGCATTTTAATTTATGCGCATTTAATACAATTCTTTATGAGTCACTTCGATGAAAAGATCCTAGATCATGCTGGTAACAGAGAAGTCATCATTGACTTGAATTGTAGAGTGTGAATGCTTACTAGGGAAAAGGATAGGTAGGGTGAAGGAAATATTAATACTTTCAATCCTGAAGTTGGTCGTGCATCTCAAAGGAAGAAAATGGCAGAAGATGACAAGTGTGATGAACAAGAGAGAAACTTCCATATGGTCTTTTATCGCATGCCAGAAATGATCGAGCGAATGTATGGAGACAACGAGAAGAGGATGAAGAAGAAAGGGAAGAAAAAGGAATCACAAGCTAATGATAATGATTCAGTGAATAAATGGGTTGGAGGATACCCTCTTGAGCCTCCATATTCACCATCAAGTTCTAGCTCTTTTTCCTCTGAGCATTCTCATCATTCTAGCAATAAATCTTCTTTTGAGAAACCATTATTAAAGATTGATGAAAAATTTGTTTTACCTATGTTTAATGGAGATGCTAATCCTGTAAAGTTAGATAATTGGATCCGATAGGTTGAAGTTTATTTCCGTGTTCAACAGATTGATGAAAAGGAAGTTAAAGTGCAATTGGCTTCTCTTCGGCTGGAAGGAACTGCTCTCGTATGGTGGGAGAGAAAACTTTAGGACATAAGTAAGTGTGGTAATCTTCTTTCCTCATGGTCGAAATTTAATTCAACGATAAGGAAGCAATTTTATCCATTGTGTTATTTACATAAAGCAATGATGGAATGTCAAACTTTAAGACAAAGTAAAGGTCAAACTGTACAAAATTTCATGGAAGAATTTAGGAAGAAAGATCTTGCATTAAAAATTCCTTTGGATTCTTATGAAACTTTAATGAAGTATATTGGTGCACTTCATACTTATATTTGTCATAATTTGCTATTGTTTAACCCCACTAGTATTGACAAAGTTTGTGTGTAATCCACTCACCTTGAGAATAGGGGAAATCATGTTCAAGAATATCCCACAAAGAAACCTTCCAATCTCCCATGTAAGCAGTTTAAGAAGTTTAAATTGAAGGACAAAAAGACTGCCACTATAAAGAGAGAAGAAGGAAAACCATCTTGCACTCATTGCAAGAAAAGTGGTCACGATGATGAACACTGTTGGAAACTACATCCAGAGAAGAGACCCAAATAGTTCGGTGGAAAGGGGAATAAAAATACCATTGCTACAGTACAACAAGATCTTGGTTTTGATTCAGGAGACGAAGGAAAAATCACAGTGATTGGAGTACAAGGTAAAGATTCCCTCCATGCTAGTTCAAATTCCATTAATGAATCTCATGATGATGAACGAAAGAGGAATGAATTATTTTGCATAAGAGTTGTATCTAAACACACTAAGATAGATACATTATTTGATATGTGTTCCCAAGTAAACTTGATATCTGAAGAACTTGTCAAAAAGATGGGTCTTGAAACTAAACCACATCCAAAGCCTTATCCCCTTGGTTGGGTATGTGATAAAGAAAAACTTAATGTCACCAATCAATGTAGGGTCATATTTTCTAGTACTTCAAAGTTGATTGATGAAGTGGATTTGGATGTTGTATCACTTGATATATGTGGAATAATGTTGGGGAGTCCTTATCTTTATGATAGAAAATAAGTATTATTTCGTCATGAGAACAAATATCACCTTTCTAAGGGGGGAGTGGAATATATTGTTAGATCCCACAACATGAGGGTAAACACAACACTTGTTAGTGTCGTACAAATGAAGAGACTCATAAACACTAATAAGAGATATGTACTTATGGTCGTAAGGGAGAAATATGTCGGAACATCCGACGCTTTCCAAGGATGTGATCCTTCTCATAATAAATAATTAATTGATATTGTTTCTAAGTATGATGATATTTTCCAGGAACCATATGGATTACCTCCTAAGAGGTAAATCCAACATGAAATACATATTCAATAGGATTCTTCCCTTCCTAATGAGGACATGTATAGGATGTTAGTTATAGATACGACTGAGATCAAGAAGCAGGTACAAGAATTATTGGATCAAGGGGTCATTAGGCCCAACTCATCTCCTTGAGGTTCTCCGATCATGATGGTTCCAAAAAAATATGGCACATGGAGAATGTGTGTCGATTACCAAGCCTTAAATAAAATCACGGTGAAAAATCGATACCCTCTTCCTCGTATAGATGATTTACTTGATTAGTTAAAGAATTTTGTTTATTTCACTAAGTTGGATTTGAGCAGTGGATACCATTAGATCAAGGTTGAATAACAAGATGCATGGAAGACTTCCTTTAAAACCAAACAAGGATTGTTTGAGTGGTTAGTTATGCCGTTTGGGATTTGTAATTCTCCGACAAATTTCATGCGTGTGATGAATGATGTATTCAGGCCATTTCTAGATGATTTTGTGATTGTATATTTAGAAAAAATTCTTATTTTTAGCGAGAATTGGGATGAACATGTAAGGCATGTAATGAAAGTATTGGATACTTTGAAAAGGGAAAAGTTGTATGTAAAACTGTCCAAATTTGAATTTCGTAAGACTACACTTGTGTACTTAGGTCATATTGTAGGAGGAGGACAATTGAAAATTGATCCTTCCAAGATTGATGTAATTGTAAATTGGCCTGAGCCCAAAAGTGTAACTGAAATACAAAGCTTCTTAGGTGCATTCCAGTATTGGAGGAGATTCATTTCAAACTTCTCCTTTATAGAATCTCCTCTGCATGCCTTAACCAGTGTGAAGAACACTTTTCACTGGGGATGAAAGAAACGCAAATCTTTCGACACTTTGAAGGAAAAGATCAGTACCGCACCAACATTAGCACTATCGAATATTCAACAACCCTTCGAGATCGAGCCAGATGCCAGTGGATATGCCATGGGTGCAGTATTGATGAAATATCGCAAGCCTATCTGTTACCACTCTAAAACTTTTAACCAAGATGTTGTTAACTATCCTACATATGATAAAGAGTTGTATGGGTTAGTTCAAAGAATAAATAAATGGAAGAACTAATTGTTAGGGAAGGAAACAATCATACATACAGATCATCAACCCTTACAAGATCTCCAAGAACAAACCAAACTGCAACAATATCGAAATCACATATGGATGGGTTTCCTACAACAATTTCATTTGGTAATCAAGTACAAAAAGGGTACGAGTAACAAGGTAGTTGATATGCTTTCTATACCTCCTATTGTTTCTTCTATTATTTTGAAGAATGCTTCTTTATCTCATTATATCTATGTGGAAAAATATGCCATTGATGAATATTTTAAATAAGTACATAAGAAGCTAACCCATGGTGCACAGGTAGAGAACTATTATCTGCAGGGAAAACTACTCTACCATCTTGGAAGGCTATGTATTCCTACAAGTGAACGAGTCCATGTAATACGAGAACCTCACACTTCTCTTTTGTTTGGGAATTTTGGGGTAGGAAAAACTATAACACATCTGTAGAGGTTTTGTTACTGGCCTCAGATGAAAGCAATTGTAACTAAATATGTAAAGGGGTCTGTGATGTGTTTTACTTGTAAGCCCACTAATAGAAAACTGGGGCTATACTCACCACTACCTGTTCCATCCCATCCATGGGAAAGTATCTCCATGGATTTTTTAAGGGGTTTACCAATGTTGAAAAGGGGTCATGACTATTTGTATGTTGTAGTGGATAGGTTCAAAAATATGTGTATTTTGATGCCATTTAAAAAGCATATCATTGCTAAGAAGATTGCTAATCTCTTCTTTCAGTATGTTTGGGTTCACTTTGGATTTCCCACATCCATTATCTCGGATCAAGATACTCGATTCCTTGGGTATTTTTGGAAAAGTTTGTGGAGAATGATGGAGACCAAGTTGAAGAGGAGCACAAATTTCCATCCATAGACCGACAACAAAGGTTGTTATCTAAACAAAGTTACTTTTTATTCAAGGCTACTGCAACAAGCATCTCGAGTTATGGGATGAACATATACCCTATGTTTTATCACATGGAATTGATTGGGTCAATTCATCCTTAGTTTTTATTTTATTTTTATCCTTAGTGTTGTTTATTTTTTACTTTTTTCCTCTTCCTTATAGTATTTTAGGTTTTAGCACAATAAAATTAGTGTTAATATTGGCACAAACCCTTCATTTATGTCTTCATATTTATGACATGGTTAGCCAGTCCATCGTCCTTATGCCTCCACCACCACCCTGACATGTCACCACTTCCACGATGTACTAAAACCCCTCCCCTTTGTCTCTCTACACATTAGAAGGTCAAATAAAGTTCTTTTTGTACACTGCCATCTCATCAGACATTTCACAACACATCTCAAGTACACTTTTCTCTCATTTCCATAATAGCACTTATGATGCTTTGTCAACTGATCTCCTTGTTTTCAACACTCATTTATTTAAGGAAATAATCTGGGATTTCATCATTTAAAGATCTTCTAACTATTTTTCCAAGATTTCAAATTGTTCCTAGCTCGATGCTGCAAAAAACGGTGTTTTCAGATATGCGCTACGAAAAATGTTGCGAACTAGCTGGCGAAATTGAGTTGGAGGTTAGACTAGCTGTAGGTGGATTCATCCAAGCTCAAGCCCATCAATTTTCAAGCCTCATCCTCCATGGACTCCATGAGAATTTTAATCTTTGTTGAAGGAGATTAAAGGATGTTTTATCACCTCTTCTCTTAGGCGCTGCGAACTGATGGTCCACACTGCCAACAACACTGTTCACACAGAGACAAGTAGGAATAGGAAGAGAAAATACATTGCTAAAAATTACAAGGCTCATGAGGAACAAGAAGAAGAAGGGGAATCTCATTACTCTTCACAAAGGTAATTTTCACCCCAACCAGCTCCAAAATTAACAAAAATTCCATCAGCCAAAGCCACAAGCACAAAGGGAAGGAGGTTACTTTTCCCATCACCATCTGTTGCAGGTGAAGCTAGAGATAGGAGGCCCTTTAGTAGGTCATCAACAAAGAAGGAAAGTGTTGAAAAATAGGACATAACAGAAGCTCCCATCAAGAGAAAGGGTAAAGGTAAAGTTGAAGTTGTTGAAAAGCACATTGAAGTGATAGACATAACCATCCCTCTAGATAACACTACTTTAAAAAGGTTGATCAGATAGCTTAGAGAAGCCAAACATGAGATTGCTAACTTGAAGGGAGAAGGGTTGGCTGAGAGAGAAAAATTGAAGGATCTTATGGATATGTATATGGACACTATTGATAAGGCCAGGTTTAGAAAAAAAAAAAATTCCCCTCCATAGGCAGATTAAGAATTTATACTGATAGAACAGGGATTTACAATCTCAGATCAAAACACTTAAACTAGAGTTGCAACCTTTTAAGGAAGAATTATCCCAAAGGAATTTGAATATGATGGCCTAATCTACCACCAGAGGGGGCACCAGACTCAGGAAGTGAAGTGAAGTGTCTTAAAGAATCTCTTTTTTGGAAGTCCTTATCCTTGCATTTTTGAATATTTTTGAGGAATTATGTTGCTATGACTGAGTTTTTCACTCATATACCATATTATGAGGCTTCTATAGGCATAACTAACTTCGGAGAAATTTTTTGAGTGTTTTGGGGCTTAAACTAGACAAATTGGGCAGCTAAAAGACATTTCATAGTGCCTGGCACTGCGAACTGGTCTACATAGTCAAACGTTGCATACTTTGCTACAAATTCCACTGCAAATTGGATGATACAGTGATCGCTATAGGATTCACTGCAAACTCCTATTTATATGGTTCAAGAGGATCAATGGTCACCATATGGATAGGGGAGCATGGTACAACTATTTGGAAGTTATTTTAAAGTTGGAGGATACTTGGAAACAAAATAAATGCTCTCAAAGGACACCTCATTATGCAATATTAAGGTGTTAGGATAACTGCCAACATTAGCCTTTGTTGTAGAAGTTTGTTATTTACAGTTTGTACAGGTGTTTTTACCGTAGTTTAATATGAAATAATCCTATGTTAGAGGATGAACTCACATTGTATGCTATCATTCCCTTTCTAGGATATTAAAGAAAAACTAGAAGACATTTTTTGGGTTCGAATAGTTGATGTAAAATACTCTTTTGGTGATTTTAATATAACATAGCCTACTTTGATTTGATGTATCGGACTTGATGAAATTTTGTTTAATGGAAGTTAGTTTTCTCTCTTTCCATATTATCTCTCTCTCATACCGAATTTATACTGTCATTGAATGATTCAAATGATATTTTGTAGCTGTATTGCAATGAATGTTTGATTGTGATCCTGTTATAACTTTCTCAATTTTTTTTATCTTGGACTTAAGAAGCTCTTGTATCTTAAGATTTTCTCTCCTTTGTCTACTGGTAAATCATTATTCTAGTGGTAGAATCACTTCATTTTCTTACTAAGTCTTCCTTCTATCCACAATAATCCTCAAAACCTTGACCTAATTTAAACAAGACCTCTCTAGGTGATGAATTTCATCTAGAATTTCATGTGTCTTGACATTGATGAACTGCATTTTATCCATTCGACACCACATTTTAATACTTTTCTCATAAAACTATTGATGGGTAATGATATTTCACTTTAAAAGTCAAAGTGTAACTTTTAGTGCTAACATTGTTTGCACCATTGCCGAGTAACGGATTGAAAACATTTCCCTAGGATTAAATGACAAAGAAATACTGATTCTGAGGGTGCATAGTAATCAGTACATTGAAGACTGCAGTTTTCACCTGGCGACTCCATTGTTTCAGTTGTGGCTCCTAAAGGCAGAAAAATGAGGTAGTCCCCACATCTACCTCTAACTACTCCTGAAGTTGAACCAGAGAAGATCATCAAGAAAGGAAAAGCTTCTCAAGAAGGATTTTTAGTTGTTGTTCTAGGTACTACTGGTCATTTTCCTGTTTCCACTTTTAAAACACTAGTAGTTGTATCTAATACTCCTCTTTTACCCTCTGTTGAAATTTCTAGAGATTTAAATCTTGAATATTTGCATATGGAATATTCTTCTTTTTCTCCCAAATTGAAAGAAGAAATTTTTGAGGTTATTGCCTCACCGAATGTTGTAAGTTGGTTTAGACTTGAAATATTAGAGGATTTTCCTACCCTAGGTTCTCCTTCTCCTCCCTCTCTTAAAATTGTTGTGAACAAAGAAGAAGATACCTCATTTCCCTTAGAATTTCCACCATCCTCTTCCAAGACGCATCCTCTCCTTGTTAAAAGTGAAACTTCTCCATCGTATATTCCTCCTTCTCCCAAGATACACATCATCAAGACTACAAATGTACCAATCAAGACCCAATCTCCTCCTTATTCTCCTAGAATTTATAATCCTCCTCTTCATAATCCAATGGCATGTGCTAACCTTCCTAGAAATAGGATGGATGCCATAGTGGCTTCTAGGTATGCCCCTCTGTTGTTGCCTCGGCCTATGAATGCTCTCCCAATTGGAGACTATCTTAAGTACATTCCTAAGTTTACAGGGGAAGAGGACATAACTGCAGAGGAACACCTTGCAACCTTTTATAGCTTTACTGACAATCTTAATATTGAGAATGAGTATGTTTGGAAGAGAGTTTTTGTACAAATCCTTGATGGTGAGGCTAGGAAATGGTTTAGGGGTTTAAATCTTGGATCTGTTGTTGGAATTGAAGCTCTGGTGTTAAGCCTAATATTGGCTCATTACCCCTTAATTGGGGCATATTAGATTAGTAATGCTATTTTATTTATGTCGGCTTTACGCCATTAGTTGTAATTTAGATTAGTAATGTTATTTTAATTATGTCGGCTTTAGGCGATTATTTGTAACTATTCCTCCTAGTCTCCTATATATACCAAGGAGACATTTTCATTTTGAATCATCTTGTACTTGAACATTTAAGTGGGGTAAAAGGAGGTTGCCCCCTAGAAGAGGCTTATTATCTGAAATTATCTCTTTTTCAAGGTGTTGAGTACTTTTCCTGAGGTTTTTCTATGCTTTATTGATGTTTGGTTCTTAACATATGGTATCAGAGCTCAAGGTCTTGGGGTTTCGCTGCTACATCTAAGACACCGTGGAATTTTCACTATAACTTTTTTTCTACAACGTTTTAGAAGGAATTTCTTGGAGGGTATTTAGAAGATGGATCAAGGTACGTTGGGTTAAAAATTCAGCTTCTGAGGACTTATACTCTCGGAGATACATCCTGTACAAGATAGGGTTTTGGAATCATCCTGAAAGGAGTCATTGTGGAATTTTTGCTATAAAAACATTTCTGTAACGTTTTAGACCCTGACCTCCGGTGACCATTTACAGAAATTAGTATTGTATCTTTGGTAAAAATTTCAGCTTCTGGTTCATCTTAAATTTGTAGATACACCCTGTGTAAGACAGGGTATCTGACTAGCCCTATTGACTAGTCTCAAGAAGGTGTTCCAGGTAAAACAATCATAACTTCTTCCTAGAGTATCCAAATTGCATGGGACTGGTTGCATTGGATTGTGGACAGTCTATAGTATTTTGGGTGCGAGTTTCAGAATTTTATATCAATTATTTTGTGCGAGGCACACTATACAAGTGAGATCTCCTGGAAAGGACAAAAATCGGCAAGTTGTGGGAAACTTACCATAAATTCCACTTGGCACATCCAATTTTGATCAGACCTATGGAATTGCAGAGAAGAAATATTAGAGAATTACATAAGAGAAAGTTTCATACCCAGAAGGGCCAAAAATTGGGAGATACAACAGAATAAATATTGTCTAGCAGAACCACCTCAAAATCAAGGTGCAAAAGCGATACTTGGCCAACATGCCACCCAAAAAGGGAACTTCTACACCAAATAAGCCTCCAGAAAATCCTACTTGGACTCTTGATGAAGGTGAAGAAATGCGTAGGGACATAAATTAACTACAAAATAAGGTGGATTCAATGGAAGCT
>ML781635.1:616608-629919 GCA_009831015.1 Picea engelmannii | reverse complement strand
GTACACCCAGTTTTCCATGTTTCATGCTTAAAGAAGGTTATAGGTGACAAGATCCCAGTTCAAACTATATTGCCAAAACTTGACGAGGAAGGAAAAATCATATTGGAGCCTGAAGCCATCACTGACACAAGAATTCGCCAACTTAGGAATAGATCCATTTCAGAGTATCTCATTAAATGGAGGAAGCTACCGGCTGAAGATTCCACTTGGGAAGATGAGTCTTTTATACAGAAGCATCCATAGTTACTCAAGCATTGTGGACAACACTTGTCTCAAGGGGAGGGGCATGTTAAGCCCTAATATTGGCTCATTACCCCTTAATTGGGGCATATTATATTAGTAATGCTATTTTATTTATGTCGGCTTTATGCCATTAGTTGTAATTTAGATTAGTAATGTTATTTTAATTATGTCGGCTTTAGGCCATTATTTGTAACTATTCCTCCTAGTCTCCTATATATACCAAGGAGACATTTTCATTTTGAATCATCTTGTACTTGAACATTTAAGTGGGGTAAAAGGAGGTTGCCCCCTCGAAGAGGCTTATTATCTTAAATTATCTCTTTTTCAAGGCGTTGCGTACTTTTCCTGAGGTTTATCTATGCTTTATTGATGTTTGGTTCTTAACATCTGGATGATGCCTTTCTGAGGCATTGGGGAGATAAGAAATATTTCTTATATTATATTACAGAGTTTGGGTCACTCAAGAGAAAAGAAGGGAAACATGTTTAAGATTTTTCAAAGAGATTCAATAAAATGTACAAAAAAATCCCCACATAAATTAAGCCTACTGAAACTTCTGCCAAGATAATCTATGTCAGTGCTTTCGACCCTGAGTTTTGTCTCTTGTTGAGAGAAAGGATATCTACCTCTCTAACTCATATGAAAGATGCATCCTTGGAGGTATAATCAAACATATTGGCAACTGATAAGCTCAAGGGAAAATCTGATAGAGATAGGAGAAAAATAGGGATAAAGCATCAACCTGTGATTCTTGCAGTGTTAACCCTCAAGTAGATGAACTAACAAAACTGGTTAAATCACTTTCTGTTGAAATGGAAAAAATGAAGCTTGAGGGGAAACAAAATTATAGAAATACAAAAAGTACTGATAACAGAGGAAATTTTAGGAGACAAAATAATTCCCCTAAGATCCTTCAAAGAGATCAAAGAAATGGGGATGACAAAAAAGTTCATACCCCTCTTCAAAATAAATGGTTGATGATGAAGTAGGAGAGGATGAAGAAACAGATCCAAAAATTCATTGTGTGGGTGATACCTCCCCATCCCCTATTCTAACTCAGTTTGCATATGAGGAGTCTCTTATGGACAATCAGTTGAATGAAATGAGTAAAGGGGAAAAATATAATGAAAACCAAAGTAAATACAACTTAAGGTAAAAAAAGAAGGATGGGAAGCCTAGTACCTTTGATCATCCCAACAAAACATAAAATTCTGCTAAGGCAATGGTTTCTAGTAGCAAAGAAAAAGAGGAACAAAACTCTCAAAAATTGATTAAGGCCTCTGTTCCAAAAATTAAGGAGATTTTGAAATATCCCTCTTCCTTTAGTTTTGAGAATGAAATTCAAAAGATAAAAATTCCAGTACCATTTTTACAACTGATTAAAAATGAAGAGTTCAAAAGGTATATTTCCAAGATGTTGCAACCTAAATCTTCCTCCAATTCCACATACCCAGTGAACCTACAAGATGAAAAACCAAAAGTCATATTGGGACCTTTGGTAGAAGACAAGGATGACTCTTCTCCTCCATTTTACACATCATTGAATATTCATGATAAAGTTTTGCACAACTTCTTGATGGACTCAGGTGCATCTCATAACCTTATGCCTAAAACTTTCATGGATGATATTGGTCTAGAAATTACTAAAACCTATCATGACGTATGCTCATTTGACTCCAGAAAAGTGAAATTCCTTAGAGTGATCAAAGACCTAGTTGTTAGCTTGTTTCAATTTCCCATGAAGAGTGTGGTCATGGATATTGTGGTTGTTGATGTCCCCCCTATGTTTGGGATGCTATTGTCAAGATATTGGATCAAGAGACTAGGGGGATCTTTGCAGATGGACCTTTCATATGCCACTATTCATGTATTTGGAGGAGAGCACATAAGGCTTTATATGGAAGCACAACTAGCTTACATCATCAGTGATGAATCTAATCCTACAAACCACCCCATTTTTTCAATTGACACTGATCTAGGATTCAATATCTTACAACTCACTGATGCTCCTTTATCACCTTGTGAGACAGCTCCTCAAAATACCCCAGTTTGGAAGATGTTTTTTGATGGGGCCTCTTCTAAAGAAAGCATTGGTGTTGGAGTGGTTTTTATCTCCCCAACTCAATAAATAATATCTTTGTCTTATAAACTAGAATTTGAAACTACAAATAATGTAGTAGAGTATGAGGCTCTTGTCTTGAGTTTGAGGGATGAAAAATATATGAAGATTGAGAAGTTAGAAGTGTTTGGGGATGATGAACTAATTGTGCATAAGGTTTAAATATGTATCAAGAAAAACACCACAAGTTAAGGACTTACAGAAATGAGGTTTGGTATCTTATTGATGATTTTTTCTTAGCTTTTAACATCTCTTTTGTTCCAAGAGAAGAAAATGCCATGGCAGATTCTTTGGTTGTTTCTGCAAGTAACTTTAAAATTCCTTTTACCCCCAAGCTCAAATATGATGTGGAAGTAAAGTATAGACCCTCTATACCTAACAATGTTAAGCATTGGAAGGTCTTTGAGGATGATATTGAGATTAAGAGATTTCTGGAAATAGTGGAAGAGTTTTTGCTCTTCACATTGATCAAGATCATGATGATACAAAAATCCATCATGTTGATATTTTCCTCAATAAAATTGCAGACCACAAGATTGTCCAACTTCCCAGTAACCATATTCCAAAGGGATTGGTCCCCTTGGAGACATTATTTGACAGAAATGATGTTGCTATGAAGGCTAAAGGTTCAAAAGAAGAAGCCGATGTGACATAATGCAACTTAGGTATAGAGGAAAATCCCAAATATGTCAAATTGTCTAGCAATTTATCAAAGGAGCAAAGGGATGAGTATGTGAAGTTACTAAATGAGTTTTCTAATTTATTTTCTTGGAAATATGAGGATATACAAACTTATGATACAAGTATAATTGAACATAAGATACCTTTGAAAGATGAGACGAAGCCATTTAGTCATAAACTTAGACAGATAAATCCCATGTTGCTGCCTATTATGGAAAAGGAAGTCAAGAAACTAGTTGATGCTAAGATCATCATACCTCTAAGGTACTCTAAGTGGGTGGCCAACCTAGTCCATGTGAGGAAAAAGAATGGTGAAATCAGACTTTGTGTTGATTTCAGAAATCATAATAGAAGATCCAAGAAAGATAAACATCCCTTTCCTAATATGGAACATATTTTACAAAGAGTGACTGGTTTAGAAAGGATGTCTATGATTGATGGGTTCTCAAGATACAATCATATCTCTATCCTACCTGAATATAGAGAGAATACAAATTTCACTACTCCTTGGGGCACATTCATGTATGCTAAATCCCCTTTGGTCTAATGAATGCAGGAGCAACCTTTTAGCGAGCAATGGATATTTCCTTCATTGGGAGAAGGAAAAATCTGTGGTCATCTATCTAGATGAAATTACAGTGTTCTCAAGATATGATAAGGAACATTATCATCATTTGAATAAAGTTTTCCTAAAGTGTAGAAAGTTAGGGTTGTCTCTTAATAATAAGAAGTCTTTGTTTGCTATGAAATAAGGCAATTTGTTGGGACACTTGTATCAATAGAAGGGGTAAGGATTGATACAAGTAGAGTAGAGGCCATCCATACTCTATCTCTTCCTAGGTCCAAGAAGGAGATCCATTCTTTCTTGGGTAAAATAATGTTTTTGAGAAAATTCATCTCTAACATTGTTGAAGTGGTTAAGTACATCACATCTATGCTTAGAAAGGGAAATGAGGTGAAATAGGTTGTTGAAGATTAGGATTATTTTGACCAAAACAAACAAACATTGACTGAAGCACCTGTTCTCATTAGTCCTGATTATTCAAAGGAATTTCTGATATTTTCTTTTGCCTCTCATGACACATTGGTTGATGTCATTCTTCAGAAAAACACAGATGGGATGGAGAAACCTATTTATTCTTTCAATAGATAATTAAGGGATGCAGAGATGAGGTATGATATTATGTAAAAGAAGGCTTATGCTTTGTTTAAAGGCATTAAATCCTTCAGGGTATATATTCTGCATTCCAATATTATTGCTTATGTCCCATCAACCTCTATGAAGGAAATACTTATCCAACCTGATATAGTTGGAAAGAGGAGCAAATGGATTACCAAAGCTCTGGAGTTTGACCTTGAAATGAAGCCTACCAAGTTAGTAAAAGGGCAAGGTTTAGCTATATTGTTGGTTGAATCAAATGGCAAAGCACTGGTGTTAATTTCATAAACATAAACTCTGAAAACCAACAAATTGATATCTCTATCAAAAGCCCTCATATCAGTCCTAACTTGGCAGAATGCACTTGGTACAAAGACATTATTTATTTTCTGCAAAATTTGCAACCTCCTGATGGTTTGGAGAAGAACAAGGTGAGAGATTTGAAACTAAAAGCAATCAAATATTGTTTGATTGATCACATATTGTATTAGAAAGATCCTATAGGTGTTCTGTTGAGATGTCTAGATTGACAAGAGGCTCAAAAGGTCATGAATGATTTTCATGACAGCTTGTGTGGGGGTCATCACTTTTGGAGAACCATAGGATATAAGATCCTCAGAGCTGGGTATTTTTGGCCTAGCCTTTTTACTGATGTTTGTGCAAAGATTAGGGCTTGTGATAAATGTCAGAAGTTTTCAGGAAAGCAACAATTGAAATATTTTCCTATGAAGCATGTGGTGGTTTCTGGTCCTTTCCAGTAGTGGGGACTTTACTTCACTAGGGATATTAATCCAACATCAATTGGTCAACATCAGTGGATTTTGAATGCAAATGACTATTTCACCAAATGGATAGAAGCCATTCCTACAAGGAGTTCCTCACACTAGGTAATCATTGTTTTTCTTGAAGATATTATGTAAGGTTTGGTTGCCCAAGCAAGATTGTTACTGATAATGCAAGATCTTTCAAAGTTGAACCATTGGTGAAATATTGTGAGAAATTTGGGATTCAATTAGTTCATTCTACCCCTTATTACCCCCAAGGAAATGGTTTAGCAGAATCCTCTAACAAGAGCCTTGTAAATATCATTAAAAAGTTACTAGAGGACAACAAGAAAGCATGGGACTCAAAGCTGAAATTTCCCTTATGGGCTGATAGAGTCACTACAAAGAGATCACTTGGTATTTCCCCTTTTCAAGTTGTTTATGGGATTGAAGCTATTTTTCCTACTTATCTTTCCTTGCCTATGGAAAAGTTCCTCCAGGATCAATAAGGAGAACCAGATGATATGGTTAGAAGGATGCATCAACTAGTAGAAGCACATCAGACTAGGGAGTAGCTCCTTGATAAAGAATATAGGCATCTGTAGAAGATCAAGCAAGATTTTGATAAATTTCCATATGGGATATCTGGTGCTCAAGTGGGATGCACCCAAGAAAGACAAAGGAAAACATGGTAAATTCGAAGGCTTGTGGATTAGTCCTTTCAAGATTTTTGAAGTTTTTCAAAATAATATCTATAAATTGCAGAATTTGGAAGACTGCAAAATTTTTGGTGGCCCTATTAATGGGCACTTTATGAAGAAGTATTTTTCTTAAGCCATGATTGGTTGTCCCCTCCATTGTAAATCCACTTTTTTTTTTTCTTTCTATTGAATAAATGACCCCATATCCCTAGGATAAGACACTGAAGCTTCTTGTTCTTGGAAGCTCATAGGGAGCATGTCATCCCCTGTGGAGCCAATGTTATCACATGGAATTGATTGGGTCAATTCAGCCTTAGTTTTTTATTTTATTTGTATCCTTAGTGTTGTTTGATTTTCACTTTTTTCCTCTTCCTTAGAGTCTTTTATGTTTTAGCACAATAAAGTTAGTGTTAATATTGGCCCAAACCCTTGGTTTATGTCTTCATCTTTATGACATGGTTAGACAAGCCATCGTCCTTATGCCTCCACCACCACCTTGACATGCCACCATTTCCATGATGTTATAAAACCCCTCCACTTTGTCCCTCTACCTATTAGAAGGTCAAATCAAGTTCTTTTTGTACGTTTCCATCTCATCAGACATTTCACAGTGCATCTCAAGTACACTTTGCTCTCATTTCCATAATTGCACTTATGATGCTTTATCATATGATATCATTTTTTTCATCACTCATGTTTTTAAGGAAATAATATTTGATTTCATCATTTAAATATCTTGTAACTGTTTTCCCAAGATTTCAAATTGTTCCTAGCTCAGCGCTGCAAAAATAGGGGTTTTCAGACAGGCACTATAGAAAATGATGCAAACTGGCTTGTGACAGTGAGTTGGAGGTTAGACCAGTTGTAGGTGGATTCATCCAAGCTCAATCCCATCACATTTCAAGCCTCAACCTCTAGGTATTCCATTATCATTTTAATATCTGGTCATGGACAATAAAGGTTGTTTTATCACTTATTCTCCGAGGTGATGTGAACTGATGGTTCACGCTACCAACTCTCCCTCTTGCCTCTGTTGTCACAATTCTTAGGAAACTACAGAGCTCTCAGCCTCTTTTAATAATATTAAGCAATCCTTGCTGGTAGACCACCTTGCTTATCCCTTACTTGGATTTTACTACCTACGTTGCAAATTTTTTCGTGAATCCCCTGTTTTGGTGTTGCAAACCCTGTGCAACAAATCCAAACTATTATTCACTTAACTCACAACCTATAATAGCTGGTTACCATTAATGTTTCCATTCTAATTTCAAGTTTAAAGTCTATCTATTTTGGAAATTGAAAAGAACTTTGTTGATAAAGTTATGATGATTTTGTGAAAGTAAGGGTGAAGTGTTAAACTAAATTTGTTTGCAGGAAATTTCTCCTTGGATCTCCATTTTCCTATGTAGTATTCCTTCTTTTCCTGACTATCAACTGTCCTTTCATAAACCTAGAGGCCAAATAGACTGAAGAACATTAAAATTTTAGACATAAACCAACTTTGAAAAATATTATCCATCCAAACCCTAATACCTTTGTGTTTATGTTTTGCCTCTTGTATCACTCAACTTGTTGTCTTAGTTTTCTTCCTATAACATCAATGGATACTCTATAGAAGAAGAAGGATCACAAGGGTGGGGGCATAGTGAGGACCGAACCTTATGACATGTAATTTTTTGCTACAACATCTCTGATCAGGGAGGTTTCCCAAAGAGTGGGATGCTTCAATTTCTGTCAGAATATGCAGAGGGGGCACCCTGATTTAGCTAGAGAATTTTCCTTGAATTTTGATGGAACCAAAAATAAGGTGTGGATTCTTGAACTTGAGGTATCTGAAGCAACCATAGCAGTAGCTACTGAGATACCAAACACTGGTGAAAGATGGTTTAATTCCATGAATCTAAATGTAGCCTTCTCTAAAGAATTCCTTAAACCAAAATGTGAGGGAGATAACCTATCAAAGGGAGTGACTAGGAGCCACATGGTTGAAGGATTTGATAAGATGATTTCGCTGATATAGATATATTTCACCTATGAGGGTAGGTTCAATATGATTTATCGGTACCACATTATACTTTTTCTGCACTTCACAGGAAAATACCTCATGAACCTGCCTTTCTATTTGTTTAGAAGCATTGTGAAAATGGTTGACAGGGTCCAAGCCAAGTCCAAGGCTGTGGACACAAGTGTTTTTCACTCAGGGTTGATTAATATGTTTGTGGTGGAGGATTTAAAGAATAAAAACATTGACTAGGAGTTGTTCATTGTCTCTTCACAGTTTCAATTGAATGTTGCTCCTTCTCCACAATATAAAGTGCAGAGTATTCTTCAGGATGACAACATTATTCATAAAGAGACAAGTAGGAAGAGGAAGAGCAAAGACATTGCTAAAAATGATGAGGTTCATAAGGAACAAGGAAGAAGGGGGATCTCATTACTCTCCACAAAGAGAATTTTCACCCCAACCAACACTAGAATTAGCAGAAATTCCATCAACCAAACCCACAGGCACAAAGGGAAGGAGGTTATGTTTCCCATCACCATCTTCTGCAGTTGAAGCTAAAGCTAGGAGGCCCTTTACCAGGTCATCAACAAAGAAGGAAAGTGTTGAAAAATAGGACATAACAAAATCTCTCATCAAGAGAAAGGGTAAAGGTAAAGTTGAAGCTGTTGAAAAACACATTGAGGTGATAGACATAACCACCCCTCCAGAGAACACTACTTTTAAAAGGATGATCAGACAACCTAGAGAAGCCAGAAAGGAGATTGATAACTTAAAGGGAGAAGGGTTGGTTGAGAGAAAAACATTGAAGGATATTATGGATATGTATCTGGACACTATTGATAAATCCATGTTTACAACAAATATATTTAAGCCCCTCTATAGGCAGCTTACAAAATTTATACAGACAAAACATGGATTTACAAGCTCAGATCAGAAGACTTAAACTGGAGTTGCAACCTTTTAAGGAAGAATTATCCCAAAGGAATTTGAATGTGTTGGCCCAAGATTCCACCAAAAGGAGCACCAGACTCAGGAAGTGAAGTGAAATGTATTAAACAATCTCAGTTTTGGAAGTGATTATCCTTGCATTTTTGAAGATTCTTGAGGAATTATGTTGCTATGACTGAGTTTTTCACTCATACACCATATTATGAGGCTTTTACAGGAATACATAACTTTCAAGAAATTGTTTGAGTGTTTTAGGGCTTAAACTAGACAAATTGGGGAGCTACAGGACATTTCACAACGCTTGGCACTGCGAACTAGTCTACACAGTCAAATGAGACAAAATTCATTGTGAATTCTGCTACGAACTGGATGATACAGTCAACGCTACATGATTCGCTGCAAACTCCTATTTTGATGTGTTCAATAGAATCAACAGTCACCAAATGGATAGGGGAGCAAGGTACAACTGTTTGGAAGTCAATTTAAAGCTGGAGGATACCTGGAAACAAATGAAATGTGCTCAAAGGACACCTCATTATGAAATATTAAGGTGTTACAATAACTTCCAATATTATCCTTTTTGTAGCAGTTTGTTATTTCCAGTTTGTACAGGTGATTTTACCTCAGTTTAAGATGAAAGAATACTATGTTAGAGGATGGACTCACATTGTATGCTATCATTCCATTTCTAGGCTATTAAAGAAGCATTAGAAGACATTTTTTGGGTTCAAATGGTTGATGTCACAATTCTCAGCCAACTGCAACTCTCTCAGCCTCTTTTACTAAAGATTAAGCAACCCTTGTTGTCAAGCCACCTTTCCTATCCCTTACTTGGATTTTTCTTCCTATGCTGTGAATCCCCTATTTTGGTGCTACAAACCCTGTGCAACAACTTAGAACTGTTATTCACTTACCTCACAACCTATACTAGCTGGTTACCATTAATATTTCCATTCTAATTTCAGTTTTAAAGTCTATCTATTTTGGAAATTGAAAAGAACTTTACTGATAAAGTTATGATAATTTTTTGAAAGTAAGGGTGAAGTGTTAAACTATATCAGTTTGCATCAGATTTCTCCTTGCATCTCCATTTTCCTGTGTAGTCTTGCTTATTTTCCTGACTACCATTTGTCCTTTCATAAACCTAGAGGTCAAATAGGCTGAAGAAAAATACAATTTTAGACAGAAACCAACTTTGAAAAAGATTATCCATCCAAACCCTAAGACCTCTGTCTTTTTTTTTGCCTCTTGCATCACTAAGATTGTTGTATTAGTTTTCTTCATATAACATCAATGGATACTCCACAACATAACAAGGCTCACAAGGGTGGGGGCATAGTGAGGAATGAACCTTATGACATGCAACTGTTTTCTACAAAATCTTTGATTAGGGAGGTTTTCCAAAGAGTGGGATGTTTAAATTTCTACCAGAAGATGTAGAGGGCACCTTGAGGTAACTAGAGAATTTTCCTTGATTTTTATGGAACAAAAAATAAGTTGGGGAATATTGAACTTGAGGTATTTTAGGCAACCATAGAAGTAGCTACTGAGATACCAAACACTCTTGAAAGATGGTTTAAGTCCATGAATCTAAATGCAACCTTTTCTAATAAATTTCTTAAACCAAAATGTTAGGGAGATAACCTATCAAAGGGAGTGCCTAGGAGCCACATGGTTGAAGGATTTGATAAGATGCTAAGGGTGATATAGATATATTTCACCTGTGAGGGAAGGTTCAATATGATTTATCAGTACCACATTAGACTTTTGTTGCACTTCACAAGAAAATACCTCATGAACCTCCCTATCTATTTGTTTAGAAGCATTGGGAAAATGGTTGTCAGGGTCCAAGACAAGTCCAAGGTTGTGGACACAAGTTTTTTTCACTCAGGGCTGATTAATATTCTTGTGATGGAGGAGTTAAAGAAGAAAAACATTGACTAGGAGAAGTTCATTTCCTCTGCATAGTTACAATTGAATGTTGCTCCTACTCCACAATCTAAAGTGTAGATTCCTCTTCAGGATGACTTTTTTGTTCACACAGAGACAAGTAGGAAGAGGAAGAGCAAATACATTGCTAAAAATGATGAGGCTCATAAGGAAAAAAAAGAAGAAGGGGGATCTCATTACTCTCCACAAAGGGAATTTTCACCTGAACCAGCTCCAGAATTAGCAGAAATTACATTAGCCAAATCCACAAGCACAAAGGGAAGGAGGTTACTTTTCCCATCACCATATGTTACAGTTGAAGATAAAGCTAGGAGGCCCTTCAATAGGTCATCAACAAAGAAGGGAAGTGTTGAAAAATAGGACATAACATAAGCTCCCATCAAGAGAAAGGGTAAAGGTAAAGTTGAAGCTATTGAAAAACACATTGAGGTGATAGACATAACCACCCCTCCAGAGAACACTACTTTTAAAAGGTTGATCAGATAGCTTAGAGAAGCCAGAAAGGATATTGTTGACTTAAAGGGAGGAAGGGTTGGATGAGAGAAAAAGTTGAAGGATCTTATGGATATGTATCTGGACACTATTGATAAAGACATGTTTAAAACAAAGAGATGTCTACCTCTCCATAGGTAACTTAATAATTTATACATACAGAACAAGGATTTACAAGCTCAGATCAGAAGACTTAAACTGGAGTTGCAACCTTTTAAGGAAGAATTATCCCAAAGGAATTTGAATATGTTGGTCCAAGGTGCCACCAAAAGGAGCAACAAAATCAGGAAGTGAAGTGAAATGTCTTAAATAATCTCAGTGTTGGAAGTGCTTATCCTTACATTTTTGAAGATTTTTGAGGAATTATATTTCTATGACTGAGTTTTTCACGCATACACCATATTATGAGGCTTCTACAAAAATACCTAACTATGGAGATTTTTTTTGATTGTTTTGGGTCTTAAAATGGACAAATTGGGGAGCTATAGGAAATTTTGCAGTGCCTAGTGCTACGAACTAGTCTACACATTCAAACATTGCAAACTTCGCTGTGAATTTCGCTATGAACTGGTTGATACTGTCAATGCTACAAGATTCGCTGCAAAATCCTATTGTGATGGGTTCAAGAGGATCAACGGTCACCATATGGATAGGGGAGCATGATACAACTATTTGGAAGTTAGTTTAAAGCTGGAGGATACCTGGAAACAAAATAAATGCACTCAAAGGACACCTCATTATGCAATATTAACATGTTAGGATATGTTAAGCCCTAATATTGGCCCATTACCCCTTAATTGGGGCATATTATATTAGTAATTTTATTTTATTTATGTCGGCTTTAGGCCATTAGTTGTAATTATACCTCCTAGTCTCCTATATATACCAAGGAGACATTTTCATTTTGAATCATCTTGTACTTGAATATTTAAGTGGGGTAAAGGAGGTTTCCCCCTCGAAGAGGCTTATTACCTGAAATTATCTCTTTTTCAAGGCGTTGAGTACTTTTTCTGAGGATTTTCTATGCTATATTGATGTTTGGTTCTTAACATATGGTTTTAGAGCTCAAGGTCTTGGGGTTTCGCTGCTACATCTGAGACACCTTGGAATTTTTGCTATAACTTGTTTTCTGCAATGTTTAAGAAGGAACGACTTGGAGGATATTTAGTAGATAGATCAAGGTACGTTGGGTTCACAATTAAGCTCCCGAGGCCTTATAATTTTGGAGATACAACCTGTACAAGATAGGGTTATGGAATCGTCCTGAACTGAGTCATTGCGGAATTTTTGATATAAAAAAATTTCTGTAATGTTTCAGACCTTGAGCTCTAGAGGATACTTAGAGAAATTAATAAGGTATCTATGGTAAAACATTCAGCTTCTGGGTCATCTTAAATTTGTATATAAACACTATGTAAGATAGGGTATCTGACTAGTCCTATTGACTAGTCTCAAGAAGGTGTTCTAGGTAAAACAATCATAACTTCTTCCTAGAGTATCCAAATTGCGTGGGACTAGTTGCATTGGATTGTAGACAGTCTATAGTATTTCTGGTGCGAGTGTCAGAATTTTATATCAATTATTTTGTGCGAGGAACACTATACAAGTGAGATCTCCTGGAAAGGCCAAAAATCGACAAGTTGTGGGGAAGTTACCATAAATTCCACTTGGCCTATGGAATCGTAGAGAAGAAATATCATAGAAATACATAAAAGAAAGTTTCATACCCAGAAGGGCTGAAACATGGGAGAAACAATAGAAGAAATATTGTCTAGCATAACCACCTCAAAATCAAGGTTCAAAAGTAATACTTGGCCAACAACATGCCACCCAAAAAGGGAACTTCTACGCCAAATAAGCCTCTAGAAAATCCTACTTGGACTCTTGATGAAGGTGATGAAATGCGTAGGGACATAAATGAACTACAAAATAAGATGGATTCAATGGAAGCTAAGTTGGATACTAAGATGGATTCAATGGAAGCTAAGTTGGATACTAAGATAGATGGTTTAAAAGGGGAGATCATGAAAGTATTGAAAAAATTCGTAACAGAGAAGACACATGAAAGTGAAAATGCATCCCATGAAATTCATGATGAGGACACATGGAAGGTGAATCAAGAATGGAGAAACTCCAACTTTGGTTTGAAGATCAACCACGTTCCTAAGATTGATATGAGGAAGTTTGATGGCAAGGACCCAATCACATGGATACTTTAGATGGAGCAATTCTTTGATCTCCATAATGTG
>ML781635.1:598804-613902 GCA_009831015.1 Picea engelmannii | reverse complement strand
CAGAATGGTGGTATAACACTTCCTTTCATACTGCAAAAAAAATGACACCATTTATGGCACTTTATGGATACCACCCTCCTTCCATCACTTCTTCTCTAAAAGAAAAATCTAAGGTTCAAGCAGTGGAAGATCACATCGAGAATGAACAACAAGTTCTCCAAATATTAAAGGACAACCTGACCATGGCACATAATCGCATGAAACAACATCGTAGTGAAAGAAGTTTTGAAGTAGGGTATTGGGTATTTTTAAGACTACAACCATACAAACAGATGTCCCTGAAGCAAGCCAAGAAGGATAATAAATTATCACCAAAGTATTATGGCCCTTATAAGGTGTTGCAAAAGATTGTTACTATGGCATACAAATTGGGGTTGCCTGCATCTTCATGAGTACACCCAGTTTTCCATGTTTCATGCTTAAAGAAGGTTATAGGTGACAAGATCCCAGTTCAAACTGTATTTCCAGAACTTGAAGAGGAAGGAAAAATGATGTTGGATCCTAAAGCCATCACTGACACAAGAATTCTCCAACTGAGGTATCTCCATTTCAGAGTATCTCATTAAATGGAGGAACCTACCGGCTGAAGATTCCACTTGGGAAGACGATTCTTTTATACAAAAGCATCCAGAGTTACTCAAGCATTTTGGACAACACTTGTCTCAAGGGGAGGGGCATGTTAAGCCATAATATTGGCCCATTACCCCTTAATTGGGGCATATTATATTAGTAATGTTATTTTATTTATGTCGGATTTAGGCCATTAGTTGTAATTATACCTCCTAGTCTCCTATATATACCAAGGAGACATTTTCATTTTGAATCATCTTGTTCTTGAACATTTAAGTGGGGTAAAAGGAGGTTGCCCCCTCGAAGAGGCTTATTATTTGAAATTCTCTCTTTTTCAAGGCGTTGAGTACTCTTTCTGAGGATTTTCTATGCTATATTGATGTTTGGTTCTTAACAGGATAGCTACCAACATTAGCCTTTTTTGTAGCAGTTTGTTATTTCCAGTTTGTACAGATGTTTTTACTTTAGTTTAAGATGAAATAATCCTATGTTAGAGGATGAACTCGCATTGTATGCTATCATTCGATTTCTAGGCTATTAAAGAAGCATTAGAAGACATTTTGCGGGTTCGAATGGTTGATGTAAAATACGCTTTTGGTGATTTTAATATAACATAGCCTACTATGGTTTGATGTATCAAACTTGATGAAATTTTGTTTAATGGAAGTCAAATTTCTATCTTGACATCTTATCTCTCTCACACTTTGAATTTTTACTTTCATTAAATGATTCAAATGATATTTTGTGGCTGTATTGCAATGGATGTTTAATTGTGATGTTGTTATAACTTTCTCAGAGTTTTTTATCTTGGATTTAAGAAGCTCTTGTATATTTATCTTTTCTCTCCTTTGTCTACTAGTAAAGATTGATGCTAGTGGTAGAATCACTTCATTTTTCTTACTAAGTCTTCCTTCTATCCACACTAATCCTCAAAACCTTGACCTAAGTTAAACAAGACCCCTTTTGTTGATGCATTTCATCTAGAATTTCCTGTGTCTTGACATTACTAAACTAAGTTTTATCCATTTGACAAAACATTTTAAGAATGATCTCATAAACCTATTGATGGGTACTGAGCTTGCACTTTATTAGTCAAAGTGTAAATTTCATTTCTAACACTATGTAGAACATGCTTACAATCGGGCCTTACATTCTTCCACTTAGTGTTCACCTTTTGAGACATGTTTTGGGTATTTACCTAAGGTTCCTTTGGAATTGATGTATGGGAGAGATGTTGATTCAAATCAATATAGATCTCACAAGTTCATCTAGAGGATCCAAAAGGTACATCAAGAAGTCAAGGAACAATTAGAGAAAATTCAAGCACAGTGTTATCACTCCAAGAAACTCTCCTAGGCTGCAAGTCAGAGATGCCTGGTAACTTAATCTTTTGGAAACTATTTTCTCAATAATAGGTGTGGGTTTGGATCAAGATGAATATCTTAATATCTAGATTGTATCTTCAAGACAGTCTAACTATATTCATGCAATACAAGGCCTTCAAGAGCTATTTATCAGATAGATTTGTATAACAAATGGATAAGAAAACCAATCGGTTAACCAAAACATACATAAACCATATATATGATGGGTCAACAAACTAGCCGAAGATGCTTATGATTCTTGCTTAACAGTCAAAAGTAAGATGACAGTTACCATAGGACCATTAAATAGAGACAAAAGAACGAATTCAACTCATATGCATAGACACAGATGAAGGAGGGTCTAACAATAACAAATGAAAGAAGCTTGCAGGCTTGATATATTAAAGAAATGTCTTTCATACAAAAACAGTAGAATATAGAATTCAAAATTGAACCCCTTAGTTCATCTTCTATCTTCAGCTTTATAGCTTTACAATACAATTTTCAGATCCTAAAAGAATAAATCAGATATGCTAAAGATAGAAAGTCAAAACTAAATTGCAAAAAATAAGGAAAGATCCTCAAGATGAGGTCAATCCCACATATGATAGTCTTCAAAGGTAGTAGAGTCCTGATGCAGTGCAGACTAGCCTTCCAAGGCTGTTTGATGACTCTTTCAAAAGATAGAATTCGAATTTGCTGAGTTGTGCCAAAACCCTAATTTGTTGCCACCAAAATAGGTACCAAAACTGATTTGAACACCTCTTTTTATATTTATAAATAAAAAATGGACATTGAATATGACTCTATAATTCAACATCTATCCATTAAAAGTGTTTTCAAGTGATTTTGATCAGTAAAACTTTGATCTAGGCATTTTTCAACAAATCTGGCGGCGATAGGCTTTCGGTGGTTAACACTGGAAAAAACTGGGTGCTTTAACCACCAAAAGCTCTACTTTCAGTGGTTAAGGAAGGAAACATTTAGGCCTGTTAACCACTGAAAGCTGTAACTTTCAAAAAACGGATTTGTGGTGAATTAATTTGCATGAGAATTGCAATGACTCAGATTCTGTGAGATAGAGATAAGAAATAAAAACAAACTAAGATTTGATTCCTAAATCAAAGGGATTTCAAATGGAAAATCATCACGGTCATATCTCTTGGAACTTGGTTTTATGAAAGTCACATGAAAAAAAAGAGTTAATCAGAATCAAATTGATAATGAATTTTTGTATATGCAAGGTGTTGATTTGTTTGACTTGATGCATTTAGGTTTTGACATGTGGACTCAATTTGTTGACTTGGCTATATGCGATCAACTAGAGGACATGTTGATGAGGATATCCATCCAACTGATTCAATGAGTTAAACGTGGCAGTGGAGATAAAATTTATATCTAGCAGAAAATCTATTATGAAAAATATTTGACATCTGTAATCTCAATATCTGATGCTCTGAAATCAGCTCAGTGAAAGATTGATGACTTTAATTCTGGCATCTTGGCGATGGGAAACTTCAACCTTACAGCTCAATAAAAATTCCCTTCGTTTGGGGCTCTTCCTCATGATCTGATGCCTTCCATTAAAACCTGTCAAATACTTACAAATCCAGTTGTGCATGCATTTATCGAACCTCTATATTTACAAAATTTGCCAACCTAAGTATTTTGAATTTTCACATTTCTAAAAATGATACCAGATATTGCGGGGGACTTTTGACTACCTTCCCAAGCTCCAAGTTCATATATGAAAGCACCATTGGAAATATTAGGATGTGTAGTTGTCAATCGACTATTTGAGCGTGTGAAACAAACTTTCCACAACTGAGAAAAATGATTTTTCCCAAGGCAGGTTATTTATGGAAAATATGCACTTTCAGTGGTTAAACTAGACCCGAATTTAGCCTGTTAACTACCAAAAGCTCTTCTTTCAGTGGTTAATGAGCGCTTTTCAGGCCGCCTAAACCACCGAAACCTGAGATTCTCTCTTTTTCTTGAGAAGACCAAATCCAATGCTTGTTCCAAGTTTATTTTCATAAAGTAGACTATCTAACCCACCTAAAAACAAATTAGAAACAAATTTTTGGACCTCTTCCTATCACCTAAAATTTGACAAAATGACAGTGCTATTTTAGGAGATAACACACAATATAAAGCTTGGCATGACAAACACAGGGTTGATCATCAGTTCCAGGTTGGATACTAGGTATGGCTTCACATCAATAAGGAAAGATTGAAGGTTGAAGGCAAGAAAATCAAGCCCATCCGTTATGGACCCTTCACTATTTTGGAGAAAAGTGGTACCAATGTTTTTCATGTAGATCTTCCACCTTATATGAAAATCTACTCAGTTATAAATGTGGAGAACTTGAAAATATTTGAACCTCCCATGATCATGGATCAGGGTGAGGAAGTTTCAATACCTTCAGTTGATGAGTTTGGTCCTGAGTACTTGGATGCGTTAAAGGAAAATATCATCATGGATAGAAGGACGAGGACTTCACGCAAGGGTGATGTTGATTATCTTTGAGTGGGCTTAAAGGGAACACATCTAAGCAAGGAAAAGTGGATTTAGAAGGACAAGGTGAGGTAACTCTTCCTTCACTTATTTTTTTATTGATGAAAGCTTTTGGTGGTCCAAAAATATCTCAGTGGGAAGGCGTGATCCAAAAAGGATCCAAAGAAGACTAAGGAAAACTAAGAATTCACAGAATCAACTCAGGAAGCTCAGAATGGCCTCAACTGATAGAGAAAGGGAAAAAATCAAAGTCCTCAAAACTAAGTGAAATTAACATCATTGCGAAGAGCCTGTCATAAGATTTCCAACGACATAAACGACTCGTCAAACAGAGTTACAGATCAAAAGATATTCATGGTCAAAGTTTTGGTCAACCTAACCCAGTCAACATGGATGAGTCAACATCAGTACGGATGACATAAACATCCATACAGTATACATGGCACACATAGAGGGTGACATGTGTCATATTGATGTCAACATGACGTCAACATGGTGATGTGGAAACACCAGAGGCTGCAATGTGTCACTCTTTTTCGATATTTTCCGGTCAACATGTGGATGAATGAGGAAGTTCCATGTGGAAGTCCATACAACCATGTGGCAGACTGTACGATACATGGCAGCTGGCATGGTAGGCTGATGTGGCAAGCTGATGTGGCAGGTGACATGGAAGGGTGACTGTGCAAGTGGATGGCGTGGGCCAATGGTTGGATGTCACATGGCCCAATCATGGCTTGCCACATGGTAGTGGGGAAATGCCCAATGAGGGCCCAAAACCAAATTTTCAAAAATAAAAAAAAGGCCCATGAAATCTAGTGGGAGTCCCACAAAATCTGGTGGCCAAAATTTTGATTCTGACAAATCTAAACTAACCAATCCAAACTTAGCGGCTATTCCAAACCACATATATATTGTTATTACTATAAGCACAAAAGGGGAGGCCTGGGGGCTTGACCCTGAGACCTCCCCCTATCCAAACGCCTTACATAGTATCTGCCAACCATTGGGCCAATAGATTATGTTGTTTAGTCCACCCAAAATTTAATTTAAATGCTAAGTTTTCCCATGGATGGGAGGAGGGTTCTCAACGATACAAACAAGCACAATTTTTGAGACAAAGTATAGTTAATTAATTGTAGGTTGCAGGCACATAAATTGAGATGATATTTCTCAAGGGCCTCGGAGTGATAGAGTCGGATTGAGGTGTGGAGACAGTCATTTTTGGGTAATTCGACGCCACAAATTCAATGGTTTTGTCTGCTTTATGATCTGAGCAAAGATTATGTAGCTTAATTCTATAATGAGGTATACTTATGTATTTTTCCAAATTCTTTTGCTGAGTTAATAAAGAGGCCTACCCATTTGAGAGTAGGAACTGGAGACGTAGTCCACCAGGGACAAAATTTGTTATCACGTTTTTCCGTTCATATTTGATGCTTATGTCTCTTCATTATTGAGATTTTCCTTCTTTATGGTGCACTTTAATTTATGCTTATTTAATAAAATTCTTTATAAGTCACTTTGATGAAAATATCATGGATCATTCAAAGATTTAAGATACTAAAGGATTGGTTGACATTCAAAATTCCAGATGAACAACACAACGAGTGGTTTATTGTAGGATTGTTTTCGCATATACATTGCCCTTTAATGCAACTGAATATCATGTCATAGTCAGAAGTCATAGAAATTACAATGAATTTAGAAGTGTCCCCAATAGGATAAAATGACATAATGATGGTTTAGGTGTAGTCGCAGTTAGCAACGCTGACTATTCAGTTGCAGGAAATTGTAAAAGGAAAATAAAAGTGTGAGGAGGTCTGTTGTATCACATTTAAAACAAAAGGGAACCATAAGAATGAATGCTCATCTTTTTAAAAGTATTTGAATATAGGATCTCTGAATCCATTAGGCGTATGGTGTGATATTTATACTATGATGGGTCATCACCCTAATGATTTTTTGTAACATCCCCGAACACCCAAGCTAGTCCATGCTACTCCATAAAATGCTTTGATACCATATTGTAACATCCCCAACATCCAACTAGGGTATGCCACATATTTTTTTTTGAATTGTATGCAAATCAAAACATATAGTACACATAGAAATTCTTGCGGAAATTTTTATATATAAAAATTAAAACAAACAAATACATCTTGTAAATGCACAGATTCATACGGAAATAACAGTAAACATATACATGCAACATAGACAGGCAATACCCATAAATATAAAGACAGGTATAAACCACACATAAGAAAATCCCATAAAATTAAACACATAAATAATAATGCAGCATATAAATTAACACACAATTGACACTTATCTTAGTAACAATATCACCAACTGTGTGTAGACATTCCACGAACCTACCAGCCTTAGACTACACTACTCATCAGTCTCAACAGTGGGTCACCCCCGAGATGGGACTAAACTCCACCTGGGTAAAGGGGTTCCTAACTAGGATGATGTATCTCAAACAATAGGAAAGACTCTGTCACAACTTCCAACTCAAAGTAACAACCTATAGTCCCTCATTCCCCACATGCATGTCCTACCCCAGGAAGTGTGCCCCTTCTCTTCTCAACAATCCCTCAGCTTCCCCACTTCCCTTCTAGGGATTTAGCAACATGCTAGATAGGAAGTCTTAGAGCCCTGTAACTTCAGTTTAGCACCTTCAGGAAATCAATTCCCAAAAATTCTCTCACTTTGAGAGAAATGCTCACAGGTATGACAACCCACCTCTTCAATATCCCATGGGCATTAAAACCCGCCTCTTCAATATCCCACGGGCCTAACAACCTGCCTCTTCAATATCCCATGGGTCTGACAACCCGCTTCTTTAGTCCAACTCCCCAGTTAACCAAGTATAGATACATGTAGGGGTATGGATACAAGTACGGGTACACGATGGTATGGAGGAAAAATGAATGAGTGAGTGAATGATGATGGAATGAATGATTGAATGATGGAAGGAATGGGAAAATGAACTAAGTCCAAACTATATGTATGAATGTTCCCAACTTGACACTTGTCATGTTGGGGGCTACTTTGGTCCACTTGTCTCCATCCTTGGATCTTAGGATAAAATAATTATCCAAACTTTATGCTTTAAGGAATATTAATATAATATTCCTTTTTGGCTTAAGCTTCCTAGATTATCCCTTTTCCTTAAATTTTATTCCCCCCCCCCCTTCCCTAACTAGTGGAGTTTAGTCCCCCATACTCTTTTATCATGGTCAATCTACACACAACGATGTATTATATTAATGATATGCATAATTACATATACAAAAATAGGCTCATTGGCCTTAGCATCTAGGCTCTCCAGCCTAATAAACACATAAGCCTCCTAGCTTATAATAACTGGATCACCAGCCTATACCACACAACATATACACAAAGGCTCCCTGGCCTCAAAATCGCATGCACCTAAGTTTGTTGCACGTGGTATCCTGGAATGTGCATACTTCATCATTTTAGTGCGTAGTACATGCATGCACTATGCCATGAAAGGTGCATACAAAAAATGATATCGAACATCTCACCAACTTAAGTACAATTTTTATTAAATTAAATTTACAATTGGGTTCATCCTAGGGGCATTACAACCCCTTCCACTTATTTATGCATTGTCCTTAGTGCATTATGTACACATATTAGCAAGATTTCCAAAATATTCAAAACGATGTGGGTATTCTTCCTTCATTTCATCCTCATGCTCCCAAGTAGTGTCCTGAGGACTATACCATATCCATTGGACCTTTACAAGCCCTATGACTTGATTTAGGAGCTGTTTTATTTTCCGGTCCAGAATGCATACTGGATGCACTTGGATAGCACCTTCTTTCTCCACCTGAATCACATTCCAATCAATTACATGATTAGCATCAGGTTTATATTTATTGTGAAATGATACATGGAATACATTATGAACAGACATAGATGTAGGCAATGTAATCATATAAGCTACTAGACCAATCATTTCTAGGATTTCAAATGGTCTACAATATCTAGATGCCAACTTGGAACAATTTCCCAACTTTAGTGAACTTTTGTTGGCCTTCACTTTCAAGAATACATGGTCCCCCACTTTAAATTCCCTGTGAGTTATGCCCTTATCAACATAGCTTTTCTTCCTATCTTGGGAAGCCTTTAATTTTTTTTTTAATTTTCAATATTTTCTCCTCGATTTCCCTGAGTAGATCTAGCCCAACCACTTCTCTATTTGTTGGGTTATCCCAACTTATCGTTGTGTTTCACTTTTTTCCATAAAGTGACTCAAATGGGCTCATCTTTAGATATGTTTGGTACCCATTGTTACAATCAAACTCTACTAAGTGTAGGTAGTCTTCCCATTCTGATGGTTTATCCATCACATACATCCTCAACATATCCTCAATCACTTGATTCACCCTCTCTCTTTTTCCATTTGATTTTGGATGATAAGTTGTACTAAAATTCAAATTTGTTCCAAATCCCTTAAATAATCCCTTCCAAACATTTGAGGTAAATTTTGGATCTCTATCAGACACAATTGTCTTGGGTATACCATGTAATCAAGCAATTTCTATCATATAAACATCAATAGTGTTGGTTGCCTTGTGAGTGAGCTTTACTGGAACAAAATGGGTAGCCTTAGTAAGCTTATCCACCACTACCATAATAGAATCATGTTGCTTGTTTGTTCTGGGCAGTTTGGTGATGAAATCCATTGTTACAACTTCCCATATCCACTCAGGAATGGGTAATGGTTGTAGCAAACTAGCTGGGTGTCTATGCTCAACCTTTACCTTTTGAAACTCCAAACATTTGGCAATAAAATCAACAACTTCTTTCTTCATGCCTGGCCAATAATATTGACTCTTGACAACTATAATAGTTTTCTGATAACTTGGGTGCCCAACATAAGGTACATTATGAATTTCTCTCAATATTAGATTTTTCAATCCTTGGGAATTTGGTACATAAATTCTTCCCATGTACATGAGAGTTTCATAATTTTCTAGCTTATAGTCTTCAATTTTCTACTGCAAAATACCTTGTTGTAACTTTGCCACTAATTCCTTGTATTGCAAATCTGATTTTGTAGCCTCCAAATTTTGTCTTCGAAATATGATTGGTACGTGCTAATGGTTGTAGCATACGACTCATGCACTCTTCTGCTAAATGCATGCACTCTTCTGTTGAGTTCATTAGCCACTTTGGTCTCTTTCCCCTTGATATGATTTATATCAAAGTCATATTCATTGAGAAATTCTAACCATCTGCTTTTCCTAGCATTTACAGTTGCTAGATAAAATAAATATTTCAGACCATTATGGTTTGTCCTCAGTTCAAATATTTTCCCCATGAGGTAGTCCCTCCACTTCCTCAAGGCATGCACTATGGCTTCCAACTCCAAAGCATGAGTGGTATAGTTCCTTTCATGCTCCTTCAACTTCCTTGATTCATAACATACAACAAACCCATTTTGACTGAGGACTCCACCAAATCCTTCTTTACATGCATCAGTGCATACAATGAAGTCTTCATTTGGATATGCAATCCTTAAAATTGGAGCACTTGTTAATAATTTCTTCAAGTGTTGGAAACTCTTTTCACAATCCAATGTCCATTAAAACTTCACACCCTTATTTTGCAAGGAAGTGATTGGGTGTGCAATCTTTGAGAATCCTTCAATAAATATCCTATAGTAGCATGCAAGGCCCATGAATGATCTCACCTCTGTCACATTCTTTGGCACTGACCATCCTCTAATGGATTCTGTCTTCTCAGGATCCACTTTTATCCCATACTCTGAAATGATATGTCCCAAATAATGAATTTTCTTCTAATAAAATGAGCACTTGCTCAATTTGGAACACAATTGATGCTCCGTTAATACTTGTAATACTATCCTCAAGTGTTGTTCATGCTCTTTCTTTGACTTAGAACATATAAGAATGTCATCTAAAAATACAATGACAAACTTATCTAAGTATTCTATGAAAATACCATTCATTAAACACATGAAGAAAACTAGTGCATTTGATAACCCAAATGGCACCACTGTGAACTCATAATGACCACACCTTGTTCTAAAAGTAGTCTTGTTGATGTCTTCTTATTTAATTCTTATTTGATGATAACCTGACCTAAGTTCAATCTTGGAGAATATTTTTGCATATTTTAGCTGATCAAAGAGGTCATCGATCCTTAGAAATGGATACTTATTCTTCACAGTTACCTTGTTCAACTACCTAAAGTCAATGCAAAGTCTCAATGTTCCATCCTTTTTCTTCACAAATAAAAATAGGGAACCCCAAGGAGACACATTTGGGCGTATATACCCCTTCTTCAAATTCTCTTCAAGTTGCATTTTCAACTCCAATTCTGGCGTACTCATCCTGTAAGGAGTCTTGGATACTGGATTTTCTCTAGGAATTAGATTTATGGAGAATCAATCTCTCTTTTAGGGGGGCAATATTGGTATTTCCTTAAGCACATATTCAAACTCTTTTAGGACTGCATAATCTTCAATATTTGACACTTTATCTTTAGGTGTCTCTTCCATATGTGCTACAAATATTTGACACCCTTTTCTGTAAAATTTCTTTAACTGTAGTGATGGACTTTAACTGATGGTTAATGCCTTGGGAATTCTCTACATTGTCCTTAGGTTCCCTTCCTCATCCAAGCAAGTAAATGCCTTGTTATGACAGTCTAGGATAGCATGATGTTGGTCCAACCAATCCATCCCAATTAGACAGTCATAGGAACCTAAAGGAAATATGTTAAAATCTTCCCTGGTGTTCATTCCATTCATGTCCATAAGACATGACTTAACCATCTCATTAACTTTTATTTTGGATCCAGTAGATAGCTACACCAACCAATATTTTCTATGCTTTCTTCTTGGCATATGAAAACTTTCCACCATCTTATGATATATATAACTATGACTAGCTCCTAAATCAATTAAAATAGCAATGGTTTTGTTGTTGATCATACCTTCCACCTCAATCCTATGTGGTTGATACTCTACTTGTTTGTTGTCCAGGGCTACGTAGATCCTTGGTACATTTCTATCCATGTCCTCCATTGTTTCATCTTGCTATACATTATTAACAATCCTCACTTTTTCACCTATGTGAGGGAAATCTCTAAACATATGTTCTCCTTTACAACCCCAACATTGAATAGGTGGCTACCTTGGCCTTTGACCCCCTGTCTCCAACACTATGGGTTCCCTTGAAGTTGGATGTGCCTGAGGATTATTTCTGAAGAATGGTGGCTTAATCCCCTTCTTCCTTTGATCCATATTGAATTTCTTCTTGTTTTTCCAAGCTTTTTGGAAAGTTGGCTTTGCCTTTTGTTGATCATATAGGCATTTAGCTCACCTTATGGTCTCCTCTAATGTCTTGGGATCATCATATTGTATTTTTTCACTGATGAATGATGTCAATCCACTCAAATACCTTTGAATCTTAACTATCTCATCCTTGATGAAATAAACATACTTCAATAGTTCTAAAAACCTTATTTCATATTCATCTATTGTCATACTCCCAAGCTTGAGTTCAAAGAACTCTTTCATTTTCTTTTCATAGTATCTCTTAGTCAAGTATTTCTTTTCAAAATACTTCTTTAATTCCCTCCAAGTAAAATTTTTCTCTTTAATGTGATGCACTTGCACAAGATAATCCCACCACATGGATGCATTTCCATTGAGTTGATAGATGAAAATTCTTTCTTCTGCATGAGAAGAATAATTATGCAATTGAAAATACTTTCTCATGCCCAACAACCAAGTCTTTGCATCTTCATCCTTCTTTTTATCACCATCAAATGCAGGAGGTTTGATTTTGTTCATCTCTCCTCATAGATCATCCACCTCAGACCTCTTATGCTTCCTGAGAGGGGATGGACTTGAGTTGTTTTGTGCTCTTTTATTGGAATGCCTCAAGGAGTGATGATGATGTCTGAAAACACTTCTTGTTCTCATTTTCTCATCAGGAGACCTGTGACTTCTTGATTTTCTTTAGCCACTCTCCTTATTCAATTTATTTTCTATTTGGTTCAAGCTATGCATTAACTTCATGTTGAATTACTCCTGTTGTTCCTTGGCTCTCATAAGCCTTTCATTATCTTCTTTATGGCTTTGGACATCCTTATGAAAATTTTTAATGGTCTCTACCATATTCATGTTTTCGTCCCTTCCTTCTCCATGTCCATTGGATTTTGCTCCTTCAATGCCCATATGGAAATCCATCCCTCTGATCTCATCTTCCTGGATGTAAGACCCCTGTGCATCTTCCATTCCTCATGCACTCTATGCTGATCCTTATCTGATCTAGTTGTTTTTAGCTCTGCAAAATGTGCAACCAACAAAATTTTGTCAGGCTAACTGTTTCAACAATTTCATGAAAAATATGAACCATTTTGGTTCAATAATATATCAGAATTACTTCTTCTGATTTCCTAAAAAATTGATTTCCAAAATCATTTTCTTGTGTGAATAATTATATTCTATTGTCCAATACCTTTCTGATGCCTGTTGTTGGATTACTGAGAGGGGGGTTGAATCAATAATAACGTAATTATAATCCTTTTTCTTCAAATGTTATATCAATGTAGAGTTATTATTCAATAATGATCAGTAATAAATAAACAATCACACACATACACATTACACCAGTGTTTTACGTGGAAACCCAAATCGGGAGAAAAACACAGAATGTTTTTTCTTATATGTCTTGAAGAATTACATTCATTGGAAGCACCAACATCCTTTGTTTTCCAGCTGCAACTAGAAGGAGGCTCCAACCCCCTAGTTTCTCAGGCTACAACCCGAGGGAAGCTCCAACTCCCCAAATCTATGGCTACAACCAGAAGGAGGCTACAACCCCTAATGATCTAAAAATGAAGAAGACTTGAAAATCTTGAAATTATTGCAAGAAAATGTTAAGTGTTAAAAGAAAATGGATCAACTTTGCAACACACAAATTAAAGGATTACTCATGCAAAATACACATAGACAGCATCATAATCAATGAACATAAGAACATAACACACAACAATTAATAAAGGAGTTCACCCCTCTCTTGGGCTACATCTCCTGGTCCAGCTTCCAATGGATCATTATTATTAATTACTCAAAGTGCTCAAAAACATGCCTTACAATGATCAAACTAACCAACTGACTTCTCCAATGGCTTCAGAGCGTCCAAAAACCCCTAGCTGGGCTTTTTCGACACCTCAATTGGTCGAAAAACAAAGAAGTTAGGCCTCCTGGAAGTCCCCCCTTCAAGCTTGTTGTCTCTGCATCTACAAAACGCACCCTTGTTACATGAACCTGGCACACACGCAATATATAGCGTAAAAACTAAGAACCAGGCACAACTGTGCCAACGGTGCAAACTGTAGGATGGTTATGGGTGAGCCAGCCCCTAACCGCCTAGCACCTGGGCACATGGTGGGTCAGTATATGACCTCGAGCTTTAAAACTTAACCGTTCTCCAACTGTTTGAAACCACAATTTTAAAACGCGCGCCCCCATAGTACAAAGGGTATGGGCATATGTAATATAGAAAAAACCACGGTCTATTACAAAACCCCCATGCACCATTTGATAAAGGTATGGTCATATACACAAACAAATGACCGTGGGTCGGGGCTAAGCCTCGGCCCGACCCCCCGCCAACGGTCACATACTTTGAATTTAAATATATTTGAACTCATATATATATTAAGTCATAACCGGTGGTCCGTCGGTCGGATGGTATTTGCGAAGTCACTATGTGGAGGGGAGGTCCGGGGGTCGAACCCCACAGACTCCAATAATTTTACATAACAAACCAAAAGCCAATAAAGGGGTGCCACGTGGCAGCCCATGACTGGGCCACGTGGCACCTTACCATTGACCAAGAAAATGCCACGTGTCGCATTCCGATTCGACCATGCTTTCCAATCAGAATCTTCCACATCATCATATGCCACATCATTGTATGGTCATACGACCCTGCCACGTCAGCCTGTACGGACTGTACAATCAGCGTCCCCTTTTTTTTGCCTGTTTGACTTTCCGAACAGATTGCAATATCTCTCACTCCCGATGTTCATTTGAGATGAAAAAAATTGCATTGGGTTCGCAACGACGAGGCCTACGCTCTTGTCCAGTTTGAAGCGATTCCGAGCACTTTGAATTTTTGAGCAAAATTTGATCCCCTGATCACACCTCCCCATTGGGAAGATTTTGGACCTCCAAAAGACTATTTTCAGTCTATGTGAAGATGAGGGTATAGTTCCCTCACCCTTCCAACCTCAATCCACTTAGCTTTGCTTGGATTCGTCCCTTTAAGACCAACTCGCAGATACTCCACATTTCCTCGTTTTGAAGTTCGCATTCTCCTGTCAAGGATTGTGTCTTCATGCAGTTTTGTAAGATACTCTGGAGAAAAATCATCTATAGAAGGAATATGAAAATGCTCTCCTTGATTATCAATCAATGGAGGATCATACAATTTCAAATTCTCAACATTAACAACTGCATACATCTGCATATAAGGAGGCAAATCTAAACGAAAGGCATTGTTACCAATCTTGTCGATAATCTTGAAAGGACCATATCGAATCGGTTTCAAATTTTTACCTTCTCC
>ML781635.1:557488-581927 GCA_009831015.1 Picea engelmannii | reverse complement strand
GTGCATCCAACCATGTACCAAGTATGTACCAATCATGTGTCAACTACTCATCAACTATGACTCATCAATATGTACCAACATCATCAACTATACACCTCATGTATGTGCACCAACTCATCAACTACTTGTCTCAACCATGTACCTAAACCAAAAGCCCTCATCATTTTCATCATCCAAATCTGATTTGTAGCTCTGTAATATACTTGGTGTATATTCTCACATTCCTGCAAACCTTCCTTAACTTTAAAAACAAGAGACTAACATTTTCATCAAACTTTTCTTTAGTCTCACATGCCTAGTTTTGTATTAGTCAACAACCCTAACTTGAAGTAATCATAACTTTGAACCTATAATGTATAAATATTTGAAAATTATATACAATGTTCTTCAGTGTGTTTTATGCAATTCCTCCAAGTGGCACTACTTGGAACCTCTCATAAAAGGAGTTATAGCAAAAATGGCATACCTTGTTGAATTCTGGCTTATTCTAGAGAGCGACCTTGTAGAGCATTCCCCGCACAAAATATTTGATGAAATAATTTGAAAATGTTAAAAAGAATACTACAGACTGTACCCTAACCAACACATTTGGTCTCACTAAATTTGGATCTTTTATTAAGAAGTTATGACATTTGTACCCGAAACACCTAATTTTGACTAGTTTCAGGACTGGCCACAAACCCTATTTTCCACAGAGTGTAACTCCAAACATACAATGAACCACAAGCTAAATTTTTAACCACATATACTTGGATATGTTTTCTCACTTGAATAGAAATTTCAGGATCTGAATCATTATAGAAACATAGTTATAACAAAAATGGTGAGATGACCTGAAAATAACATACCTTAGAAAGCACCATCAAAAGAATTTATCCTTCCTTGCATTTCGACCTTCTTTTCTTCACTTTCCTCAGAATTTCGGCTTAGATATCATTTGTATACCTCATACACCTATATATATTCAATATTCTCAAGTTTGATTCCAATGAGAGAGCCTTTCCTCTTATTTATACTCTCCAAGTAGCTTCCTTAAAAACATCTTCTACGTCACTTGGCTCCACTTTCCTTATTTTAGGGTTGGGTCCACTTCTAATTTCTCCATTAATATTATTATTGAAATAATTTATTTTGTATTAACTTTGAATTATAATACACTCATCACTTCACTTTATTATTTACCATTTAAAATCTCTTAAACCACTTTGATTACTTTGACCTTTTGGGGCTTCTAGATGACATATGAGGGTCCTCCAACTTCGTAAGGCCATAACTCTCAAACCGTGAGGAGTTATGTGACGTTCTACATACCACCAAAAATAACATGACATGTACTATCCATATAGAATAATATTATCTGAAAATAAATCATAACTCATACAGTTACCCATCAAACAAACTTGGGTCCATTACCCAAACCTGAGGTCTCCAATTTCTCATGGCCATAACTCTCTAACCATGAGGAATTATGTGACGTTCCACATACCACCGGAAATGACATGACAAGAACTATCCATCTAGGATATTTTCCCTGAAAAATTCAATTTCCTTCATCTCATTATTCCACAATTAAGCATGGTTTCTCTTACTCCACAAAGCGTCTTCCCGTGAGGGCTTTCACCATAAGGGGACCACTTTGGAGTTCATCCATATTTACTTCCTATCAACCATGAAAAAACAATAATGAGTCATATTTACATCAAACCCTATTGGTTCCATTACCCAAACCTTGTGCTACAGGTCTTTCTTCAAGGGTTGACATCAATGACAACCAACCTTAATCAACACCTGCTTCCATGCTCAATTCTAAGTCTTGAGAATAAAGTTATGGTTATTTGAAAATTGTCCATTAATTTTTATGTTCACTCTTCAACTTGGTTCAATTATGCGTTGTAATTATGCATTTTTGCACCTACTCCATTAGATTTTTAGTAGGATCTCAATTTTGTTTCTTCATATACATATTTTGGACATTCTGTCCAAGTTTTACCTCTTTCTGGGTTCTGGGCTGCTAGTTACAGCCTACTGAAGTTCTAGGACAATTAGTGTTTTTGGTCTGGAATGCTACATGTACCTTCTTTTCCATTTTTAACTATTTTAACATGCCCATAAATTTAATTCAGCTCTAGGAATTTATTCTATGGTTCAATATCTTTCCATTGATTGCTCCTGCACCTCAATCTAATTACAGAGCAGAAAGTTATGGCCCTTTGAAGTTAGTTGGGTCTTAAAATTTACCCTCCACTATTTGTCCTGCAACTTCCTCATAAAAGCCTCATTTGAAAAACGGTTTACACCATTAGAAATATATCTCCGGGATATTTCATATGAGTTGCAGAGAAAAAGTGTACCAACTTTTCTCATGGTTTTTGAGTAGCTAAAAACGTTGTTTAGGGCCTCAAAATTGCGTTGCAAAAAGATGACCTTCAAACAATATAAAATGTCACAGAAATTCGTTAGTTTTTTGTTGTTGTGCACCATCTAAATGACTTCATGTGCACAAATTTGAACCTGTAAACCCATATTTAGCATGTGTAGCAACACCATAAGGTAGCGCATGCTCCAAGCACCTATAAAAAATGCAGATCACTTCTATGTCACACCAATAACTGGTGTGCACTACTTTTGTGTCGTGCACCAATATCCACCGCAAACAAATTTTGGTTCATTCACTAATACATGTTGCGTGCAATTTTTTTTTCACACACTAATATTCCGCGTGCATTTTACTCTACGCGTTGCACCATTCCAAAGTTTAGTATTCCCTCACCATGCACTAGTAATCCGGGTGCATGATTAACTGAACTTTCACGCGACAACATTTACCCACATTGTGCATGCATCATCAAAATTCCTCTCCGCTCTGTCAATATTGCGCACACAACACATGTCATTATTATGTGTGTGCATACTACACACACCATTATTATGCATGCACTACTCAATCCACACCATGCAATGCTAAATTAAGTGCACACACCCGCGTGCCAAAATTTTCCATGCATTACCACTTTGCATCACGCAACGCCAAATTAAGTGCACACACCTGCGCACCAATATTTTTCCACACAATGCCACTCTGCACTGCGCAGCGCCAAATTTTAGCATGTGCACCCGCACACTAATATTTTTCCACACAATTCCACTCTGCACCGCACATCGCCAAATTTTAGCGGATGCACCTGCACACCAATATTTTTTCGTGCAATGCCACTCTGCACCGCGCATCGCCAAATTTTAATGCGTGCACCCGCACGCCAATATTTTTTGATACAATGCTAGTTTGCACTGCACAATGCCAAATTTTTGTGTGCAGACCCGCACACAAATATTTTTCCACATAACACAATATTTTCACTACGCATCATGCATTTTTAGTGCACCCACCTATAGAAATTGGGCTTTTGCCTAACTTTTGCGCAATTTGTTTTTACCATAGACATTCTGCAACTATGAACTTTGTTCAATTTCACCATGATAACACCAATTCAACCTCTGCAACAACAAACTGTTGTTGGTTGACATTTCTGGAATGAATTTTTCCCAAACTCAATTCACAAATTGAGAATTTTAAATCAACTAAAATCGCTCCATCTGTCATGGCTTCCCTGTAACTTCAAATTTGAACAATTCTAGGTCTGAATTTGCTAGAACATATATTAAATCAATAATATCTCACCACCTGGCAAAATTTCTCAATTTTCCCATGATTTTAACAACAAAAATTGGGGATTTTTCCCAATTCCACGTAATTGCTTCTAATGTTTACCATGGATGCTCTGTAACTTCAAATTTGTCCACTTTGTATTCAATTCTCTGTGGAATTTCTCCTCAATTCAACCTTCTCGGCCCATCCAGGCTCAGTATTTAAAACTGGAGCTCTGATACCATGTTGTAACATCCCTGATCACCCAGGTCGGGCCATGCTACTCTAGAAAATGCTCTGATACCATGTTGTAACACCCCCAACATCTAACTGGGCTATGCCACGTAAACATTTTCCACCTGTATGCAAATCAAAACATATACACAGAAAAAAATCTTCCATAACTTTTTATATATAAAACTTAAAACAAACAAGTACATTCTGTAAATGCATAGATTCATACGGAAATAACAGTAAACATATACCTGCAGAATAGACATGTAATACCCATAAATATAAAGACAGGTATAAACCACACATAGGAAAAACCCATAAAATTAAACACATAAATAATAATGCAACATATAAATTAACAGACAATTGACACTTATCTTGGTAAGAATATCACCAACTGCATGCAAACCTTCCACGAACCTCCCAGCCTTAGACCACACTGCTCATCACTATCAGTGGTAGGTCACCCCCGATATGGGACCAAACTCCACCCAAGTAAATGGGTTCATAACTAGGATGATGTATCTCAGACAACATGAAAGACTTTGTCACACGTGCCAACTCAAACTAACATTTTACAGTCCCTCATTCCCCACATGCCTATCCCACCCCAGGAGGTGTGCCCCTTCTCTGCTCAACAGTCCCTCGGCTGCCCCACTTCCCTTCTAGGGCTTCAACAACAAGCTAGAAAGGAAGTCTCAGAGCCCTATAGTTGCAGTTTAACACCTTCATGAAATCAATTCCCAGTAATTCTCTCACCTAGAGAGAATTTCTCACGGGCCTGACAACTCGCCTCTTCAATATCCCATGAGCCTGACAACGCTCTTCTTCAGTAAATCTCCCCAACTAACTAGGTACAGATAGAGGTATGGATATGGATACATGTACATGATGGTATGAAGGAGAACTAAATGAGTGAGTAAATGTTGATGGAATGAATGACTGAATGATGGAAGGAATGGGAAAATGAACTAAGTCCAAACTATATGTATGCATGTTCCCAACTTGACACTTATCATGTTGGGGGCTACTTTGGTCCACTTGTTCCCATCCTTAGAACTTAGGATAAAATAATTATCCAAAATTTATACTTTAAGGAATATTAATATAATATTCCTTTTTGGCTTAAGCTTCCTAGATTATCCATTTTCCTTAAGTTTTATCCTCCCCTTTCCCTAATTGGTGGATTTTAGTCCCCCATACTCTTTTATCATGGTTGGTCTACATGCATCAATGTATTGTATTAATGATATGCATAATTACATATACAAAAATAGGCTCATTGGCCTTAACATTTAGGCTCTCCGACCTAATAAACACATAAGCCTCCTAGCTTATAATAAATGGCTCACCAACCTATACCACACAACATATACACAAAGGCTCCCTGGCCTCAAAATTGCATGCACTAAATTTTGTTGCGTGCGGTATCTTGGAATGTACACACTTCATCATTTTAGTGCACAGTACATGTGTGCACTATGACATGAAAGGTGCATACAAAAAATGATATCAAACAACTCACCAACTTAAGTACAATTTTCATTTTACATTTACAATTGTGTTCGGCCTAGGTGTATTACATTTCCAGTTGATGCAGGAGTACTAGAGTGCTGTGAGAAATATATTTTGTAACTTTTGCAAGTTTGTCAGACATGAAGAGAAGAATTGTCGCGCATTTGATTTGATGAGAGAGCGCATTGTTGAAAGATTAATTCATTTTTGAAAGATTACTTATTGAAAGGATTAATTAATTATCGAAAAATCTAATTAATTATTGCAAGGATAATAAATTATTGCAGGGATAATTAATTATTGCATGTCATTAATTAATTATTGAAAAATATTAATTGTCGAAATTTTAGATATTGGAATATTGGTTGTCATTGATGCCAACCCTTGAACAAAGTTGCATGTTGAAGTAAAGTGGAAGTAAATAGAAGATAAAAGGTTGCAAGTGAGTTTCATGCCATCATGAGTTGAATGGCATTTGTATGTCATTAAGAAATTTCCCTTTAAAACATGGAGAAGATTCAACTGCAAGTCACTTATATGTAATCACTTATGAGAATACAGGTTGGATATTTGAGGCAGTTAGTCGAATACAAAGAAGTCCAGTGAAGTAGGGATTTTACAGGAGCCAAGAGTATGGAGAATGGGTTTCATATAGGAATTCCTTGAGTATATATGTGGGTTTCAAGAGGAAAAGCATGAACATCCGCAACCTACAATGAGGAAAAACATGGATACTCGTGGACAAACAGTACACATAGTCACAGACCTGTGAGGAAAATTTGTGAATGTCAGGGATCTAAAGCTCATGTCAGTTACATGATTGAAGGTATGTCTTCCTCTGCGTGTTAGGGTGATTATTTTGAATAAATCAAGAACATGTATGTATCAGTGATTCATAAGCAACTAATTTGGATAATTCTCTTGTGGATCTTGGTATGGGGTGTGTGTGGTTGCAGTATTGACGAGATATTGATATCAATAGCAGTAGTGGAAATATCAAATACAACAACAACAAAAGGTTATTAGTGATAGAGGTATTTTCATATTGTTCTACATCTATATTTCAAGGTGGTTGGACAGGGAAAGGGAAGGGGGTTGTAGCCTCCTTTCAGTTGGATCCGGAAAATTAGGGAGTAGTAGATTCCTTCAGGTTGCATCCTTTAAATAGGGGGTTGGATCCTCCTTCCAGTTGTAGCTGGAGAAATAGGAAGTTGGTGTTTCCAATGAATGTACTCTTTGATCAATAAGAAAAGCATTCCAGGGTTTTTTCCCACATTGGGTTTCCACGTAAAATTATGGTGTACTGTGTTTATGTGATGTTTATGGTGTTGATGATATTTTGAATGCTCACAATATTCATTAGAGATTTTATATTGTGATTAAAATTACTAATTGTTCTCATACGGATTCACCCCCCCTCTCAGTATTCCAACAATTGATATCAGAGTCGGTCCTTTAGGAATCATTCTAAACACTGGAAGGAGATCATGGAATACACTAATATTGGAGAACCAAGGTTTGATGGTCAAAACTATACATTTTGGAATAAAAGGATGAATTGTTTTTTACAGGCACAAGGATTTAATGTTTTGAAATCAGTGGTAGATGGGTATACAACACCAACCACTCCCCCAACTGACATAGATGGAAAGAAACTCAGCAAAAACAACTCAAAGGATAAAGGTACTATTCTAAGCAGTCTAGTTGATTCAATATTTGTCAAAGTTATGCATTGTGATAGTAAAAATAATCTTTGGGATAAAATCCAAAATATTTATGAAGGATATGCCAAGGTAAATGGAGCTAAGCTTTAAATTTTCAGAGCTAAGTTTGAAAAGTTGAAGATGAAGGAAGATGAAGACATTGCAGCCTACATTCCACGAGTTGAAGAAGTAGTTAACACTATTAAAGTATTGGGATTAGAATTTGATGACTCAATGGTTGTTTAAAAGGTATTGAGGTCTCTTCCTATGATATTTGATTATAAAATATCATCCCTAAAAGAAAGAGAAAATCTCGGTGCATTGAGCATGGATGAGTTACATGGAATATTTACAGCCTATGAAATGAGAATAGAACATGAGAACCAAGTCACAAAGGAAGAAACTTTCAAGGAATCCAAGAATACAAAGAGGAAGCACAAGCAAAATTCAAAACCAAGTTTCAAATGCAGTGATGATTCAGACGAAGATGAAGAGATGGCTAACTTCATAAGGAAATTAAAGAAAGGAATCGACAAGTATAAAGGTATGCTTCCATTAAAATGTTTTGATTGTGGTGGTATTGGTCATTTTGCTTCTAAATGTCCTCACAGGGAATAAAGACATTGATGAAGAAGAAGCTTCTAAAAGGGAAAAGAAATATAAAAAATAAAACAAGAGAAGAAACAAATTCTTCAAGAAAATTTTCTACTCAAAGGAGGACATCTCCTCATCAGACAAGGAGGATAATGATAGTGACAATGATTCATAAAGAGTATTCTTCATGGAAGTAGAAGATTATTTCAAAGAAGAAGGTGAATTTGATCTCAGAGAAGAGATAATCAATGCATTAGAAGAACTAAGAAAGGAAAGAAAGAAAAACAAGTCACTCAAGGTAGAGTTAAAAATGAAAGAGGGATCTCAAAATTCCAAATCTAAAGAACTAGAGAATATGATCACAAGTCAAAAAATTAAAACAAAAGAATTGAGGAAATTATTAGAAGTCAATAAGAAGAAAAGGAGAAAATGATTGGAAGCTTGGAAGCAGAAGTAGTCTCTTTAAGGAAATATCTTAAGAAGAAGGATATGTAGAAGAAGAGCACCAGAATATTGGATCAAATCATCAACAGCCAAATATCTTCAGATGACAGATCTTGACTAGGATACAATCAAGTACAAAATGTGAAAGGGTCGAGCTCCAAGACAACAAAACATGAAGTAGAACAGAGAATCTATGCATATATTGTAAGAAATTCATTCAATAAGGAAGAAATCAAGCCCCTAAAGAAGAACAATTCATAAGTAAATAAGACTCAAGAGGAAAAATTCAAAAGGAGTGCATCACAAAGAACATCATCTATTCCCAGGTATCAAAGATTATTTTATGGTCATTGTTTTAATTGTGCTAATTTTGGACATAATGTTGTAAACTGCAGAGCCTATGCCAATAATAGAAGCAACAATGTAGGTTATCCCAGAAGATATTATGAAGCATACAATATGAAACAAAACAATTTTGGTTCATTGAGTAATGGAGTAGAATGCTACAAATGAAACAATTTTGGTCACATAGTGAAAAATTGTATACTGATGATTCCACCTAGGGAATCACAGAAGATCATTTGCAGTAAGATATCATAACCACAATGGATATGGAAAACAAAGCAGAAGCAATGCTCTCTTTCTATACAAGCCCAACACATGAAAAGTGATTGGTATGTTGACAATGGTTGTTCAAAGCATATGACAGGTGACAGGAACATGTTTCTAACTTTGAAGAAAGAAAAATATGGACCAGTTTCATTTGACAACAATCATTCAACAAAAATTATAGATAGAGACACAATTAAGCTTGGAAGAAAATATGCAATGGAAAAAAAAATGTTAGTGTATTTAATTGTCTAATTAAATCATCCAATGCATTCAATTTGCAACCCAGGGTAAGTATTTTATTACAAGGTCATCGTGCAATGTATATGCAGAGAAATATTTCTCCTAATATTATATGATGAATGAAGTTCTACTAATCCTAACTCACACACTTCAACACAACCACTGTGAACAAATTAGATCCTTATACCAACTAAAACTTCGATCAAGAAATATTCTTAAAAAGAATCCATAAGAATCAATCCACCTTCTATTGAAACTGAACCAATGATTAAGATATTTCGTACTTGCTAATTCTCCAATCCTTACTGCTAAAACCAAATGGAATATTAATAAAAATCACAAAGCACGTTGTTGCGAAGCAAGGAACACATATGTTGATAAATTCAATCATTTCTTGTAGTTGAACAATCCTTTTGCAATTAACTAAAGACACATAGAAATAACACACTCGCTTTGATGGAATCAAACCTTGCTGCAATTAATTAGAACACACTCATGTGAAACTAGAATTGAAACAATTGTTGAATTTAAGTAGAAACCCACACATGTGGAATTGGAATAAAGCATTTGTTGAAACTAATTAAAATACACTCATGCAGAATTGGAATGAAACACTTGTTGCAATGAATTAGAAACACACTTGTATTGAATTAGATTGAGAACACACCAGTAATAAATCAAACTGTAACAACTATGCTTAAAACAATTCAATCACATCAATCATCTGCACCAGGATTTAACTAAGGAAAAGTAATGACAAGACAATCTACTTTACGTTAATCTATTAATGATACAAGAGAAACAACCCTGCTAAAGAGGAGGGCACTTCCTCCTTAGCAGGGGCGGAAAAACTACAGAAACTACAACTTAACCACTCATAAATTGATACCACAAACTTACCAGATATCTATTATTCAATCAAAAGGTGCAGATACAATTGTTGTTACTCATTAGTCAACCAACTATTCTTTGTTTTCCCAAAACCATCCTAACCTAGGAGCAAATATGCTCTACCCTTTTAAAAAATTTCTTCTTCTTCTAATCTTCGAAAAATCACAATTATGAACAGCCTTGAGAATATTTCGATTCTCAAGTTGTTTGATGTCATCCTAATTACGAAAATACAAGAGGATACAAAATATTTCATGTAACTGATTACAACTTGCATAATGAATTTTATGGACATAGTCGATTGAATTATCCTATTTATCTAGGTGGAAAACCCATGTTTGTAACATACAATATTTGTGAATTAAGATAAGCCATGCCATCAAGGTGAATGAATCCTTGTCACGAGGGCCCATGGATCAATGGTCTAGTCAACATCGTGTGATGACCCTCTGGAGGTAATAACATTATGAAGTAGTGGTGTTTTCACATCAAAGATCTGAGTAGAAACATCTCAGAGTAACAACACTTCAGAGTAGCAACACCTTGGAGTAGTAGCACTTTGGAGTAGCAGTGCCTTGAAGTAGAAACACCGTGGAGTAGCAACACCTTAGAGTAGCATCTGATTATTCTGCAAGATTCTTTAGAAATTAATCAGTAGTTAACCAACACAAACATCATCCTTCCCTAAATGTAGGAAAATATTAAAGAATCAATGCATCAAATGGACTTAACATACCAGTTTCAAAAAGGTAAGTCTTGGACCATGATAGATATGGAAAAGGTACGAATAAGAAATAAAAGGTACGAGATAAGTAACAAAATGATGGAAAAAAGGGTGTCATTCCCATGACTCAACAAAAATGTTCTACTGGTTGAAGATATGAAGCACAATCTATTGAGTGTAAGTTAAATGTGTGATCAAGGACACACACTTCAATTTGACTCATAGAAATGTGAAATAAGGAAAGAAGGATTAGGCAGGTTAGTGGTGACAACTATAAGGACTCCGAACAACATATATGTTTTGAATGGAATTGGAAAAGAAATTTTTTGTTTAGGAAAATAAAATGAAATTTGGCTCTGGAATGAAAGAATGGGACACATACACTTTGAAAATATTATCAAAATCAACATAAAGGAAGCAGTAAGAGAAATGCTTGAAATTTCAAAGCCATCAAATAATCTATGTAAGCATTGTTTACAGGGAAAACAAACCAGAACCAATTTCAAATCAAAGGAATAGTCAACAACAAAACCATTGGAGATTGTACATAATGATCTATGTGGACCAAGGAGGACAAAGGGATTAAATGGTGAACAATAATTCATGCTATTGATTGATGAATACATGAGAATGAGTGCAGTTTGATTTCTTAAAAAGTCAAAGGCATTTGATCACTTCAAGATATACAAAGAGATGGTTGAAACATAGACATACTTGAAAATCAAATGTCTGAGATCAGACAATGGTGGAGATTTTACATCAAAATAATTCATGGATTTTTGTGGTGAACATGGGATAAAAAGGAAATTCTTAGCGGCTAGGACACCTCAGCAAAACAAAGTTGTTGAAAGAAAGAACAAGACAATACATGATATGGCCATAACCATGTTGAAATATTCCAAGTTGGGTGACAACTTTTGGGCACATAAAATACATACAACAGTTCATATATTGAACATAGGAATGCTCAAAAGTAATAGTGATAAGACTCTCTACGAGCTATGGAAAGGAAGACCGACAAATGTGAAGCAATTTAGAGTATTTGGAAGCAAGTGATACATCAAAAGAGAAGACGTCAAGATTGGAAAATTTGACTCCTGAGTTGAAAAAGGAAAATTTTTTTGGTACTCAAGAAAAAATAAGGAATACACATGTTTCAATACGAGACTCAACATAATAATGGAAAACATCAATGTACAGATTCATGAGGCTAGTGTATGAAATTCCAAAGAAGAATTCAAAGACTCAACAGAGCAGGAAGAAGAAGAGGATTTGAAATAAGAAGTAAAACAAGTAGAACCAAAAGAAGAAGAAGAGTAGCTAGACATAGAGAAAAAAGAAGATGACCAACAAAATCTTCATATCTCTCCCAAAACACCTAGCCGACAAGTGCAGAAAAATCATCCATCAGAACAAATCATTGGAAATAAAGATGCAGGATTTGAAACTCAAAGAAAATTATGCTCACCAAAAAAAGATGTTTAACATTGTTGTCCACAGGTGAACCTAGTAGTTTTGAATAATCTAGCACTTATGAACATTGGATCAAAGCTATGCAAGAATAATTGGATCAAATCTATGGAAGAAGAATTGGATCAAAGCTATGGAAGAAGAACTGGATCAGATAGAGAAGAATGAAACATGGGAACTTGTTCCAAGGCCTAAGGATAAGAATGTGATTGGCACAAAATGGGTATTTAGAAATAAGTTAAATGAGAATGGACACATAACCAGGGAAAAAACAAGGTTAGTATGCAAGGGATATGCTCAGGTTGAAGGAATAGATTTTGAAGAAATTTTTTTCCCAGTTGCTAGAATGGAAGCAGTCAGATTGATATTAGCTTATACATGTTCGAAGAAAATCAAAGTATATCATATGGATGTAAAATCATCCTTCCTAAATAGAGAACTAGAAGAAGAAGTACACATGGAACAACTAGAAGGATTTATACTGTCAGAAAGGGAAGATTATGTTTTCATATTGAATAAGGCACTATATGGACTCAAACAAGCCCCCAGAGCATGGTATTGAAGACTGGACAAGTATCTACGATAGAAAGGATTCAGAAAAGGAAATGGAGACAACAATCTCTACATAAAGGTAAATTAAAGAAATATGTTGATAATTGAAGTTTATGTTGATGAAATTATTTTTTCCAGTAATGATGATAGGACGAGATAGAAATTTTCTAAAGACATGTAGAATGAATTCAAAATATCATTGCTTGGTGAGTTGTCTTTTTTTCTAGGAATCCACATATGTCATCTAGATACAAGTATTTTCATCTCCTAGACCAAGTATATTAAATAAATGTTGAAGAAGTTTGGAATGGTAGATTTCAAGCCCATAATTACTCCCATGCATACAAGTTGCAAATTGAGAAAATATGATATATCCAAAGATAAATATCAGAGACTCTACAGATCAATGATTGGAAGTTTACTCTATGTGACATCATCAAGACTAGATGTGATGCAAGCAGTTGTACAGGTGGAAATATTTCAAGCAACTGCAAAGGAAACACATCTTATGGAAGTAAAGAGAATATTCAGATATCTCAAGGGAACATAAGACTATGGATTATAGTATCCAAAAGTGAATGATCTCTCTTTATTTTCATACATAGATGCATATTGGGTAGGAAGTGTTGATGATAGAAGAAGTACAAGTGGAGCAACCTTCTACTTGGGTGATTGTCTAGTATCTTGGTTCAACAAGAAATAATCTTCAGTATCATTGTCCATGACAAAAGTAGAGTATATTGCAGCAATATCATGTTGTACATAGGTTCTATGGATGAAGAAAACTTTGCAGGACATATAGGTATTGGAGTATGATGATCATATATCGATATTCTGTGATAATAATAGTGTTATAATTATCTCTAAGAATCCAATGATGCATTCCAAGACAAAACACATTCTGATCAAGTTTCACTTTCTACAGGAACAAGTTACAGAGAAGAACATCAAGGTAGAGTATGTTGGTACAAAAGAGAAAATTGTAGATATCTTCACCATGTTGGATTACTAAGAAGGGGGGTGAATCAATAATAGAGAAATTTAATCCTTTTTAACCATAAAATGCAAGTGTTATATCTGTTGAACACACCTACCACACTTAGAGGAGGGGGTGAATGAGTGAGGGGCTCTTTTTCCAAAACTTCCCTCTTACACAAAAATCATTAGTTAGCATTCAACATTTACTCATTGCTCAGTGTTGTCATTTGTAACCAGTTAGATGTGAACATATATCAGCAGCATATATCATCAATATATATCATCAATAAGTCATCACCACACGGGACACAAAGAACACAAGATGTATGTACAAATTTCTTTTTATTACAGACTACAATTCCTGGGGTTTATCAACAACAACTAAATAGAGTACAACTCTACAAGAGAACCAACTCTATATGCAAGACTCAACTTACATCATCAACACCAACTGAGATCAGATAACAATCCTCCACATATATCAATCTGTCATAGGTACGCGGCCTGTCAGTAGTGCAACTCGCGTGTGTAGGCGCCCTGGCTCACTATAGCCCGCGTATGTACATGACCAATCTAAAATGAAACATGTGTATACTTCTAAGAAACTAGGGTTTTGCTTTTCTTTACATACTCAAATCCTCTGCAACCTGCAATCACATTCTCTTATGTCTCTCACTGTCTAGTCTGATCCACAACTAGTCACAACACATCTAAGCTCTCCAATAGTCTACTCATGCTCCATAACCAATCAATATGAATGCTAACTCAATAATGTATAAGCAACTAGTATACCATAGAAATCATATCACCACTGAATCACAAGAGTACTTCTCACTCCATCAGCCAACATAAATCACATCATAGCAACCATACCAAGAATGCCCTAAGAATTCACAACACAACAAGCAATAGTATCCATCAAGACAATAATGTAACCATACCAGAGTCTGAGTGACATATATGAATCTATAGAATGCAGATCTGGAACTTTCTTTAGTCTTCAACAGTCAGTCATCAACTCAAACACAAATATCCAATATTGTATCCACCGTACGTGCCCTGTCCTCATACAACCTGCGTATGTACACGTCTTGGTCCATTACAGCCCGTGTATACCTCATAAACTAGGGTTTCTGAAGCTCTGAAACTTTTGTTGTCAATATCTCAGACATTTCCGAAACTTTGATGCGTCCATGATATCCTCCCCATGCTCTCTTTCTCAGAATAGATCTTCAATCATGCTCAAGATATACTCACAAAATATACAAAGGAGATACTCCCAAAAATGTTCTTATCAAATGTACCTTTCATAGGAGACCCTAGCCTCTTATTTATACCCTTCATCTTCTAGATCACTTAACCCACTTCTAGGTCACTTAACCCATTTCTAGTTCACTTAACCCACTTCTAGGTCACTTAACCCATTTCTAGGTCACCTAACCTATTTTCCTTATTTTAGGGTTAACCACTTTCCATAAATAGAAAGTTCTCCTTTACTTTATCATTTAAATATTCCTCCTAAAATTTGTCACTTTACATTAAAATTTAAATAATTCTTCTTGATTTTGTCACTTCACTTTATCATTTAAATAATAATTTCTTCTTTTCAAGCACTTCAACTTCTTTGACCTTATGGGGCTTCAAGTCATCATATGGGGGTCCTTCAACTTTGTAGGGCCATAAATCTCAAACCGTGAGGAGTTATGTGACATTGCACATACCACCGGAAATGGCATGAAAAACACTATCCATCTAGGATAGTTTCACCAACAAAATCATTGAGCTTCATCTCATTATTCCACATACAAGCATGGGTTCTCTCAACCAAAACTCAACCGCAAAGCGTCTTCCCATGAGGGCTTTCACCATAAGGGGAACACTTTTGATTTCATCCATTTGTACTTCTTATCAACCATGACACGAAAATAATGAGTCATCTTTACATCAAACAACATATGCATCATATGAAAATGAATCCATCTTCATCATGTATCTATGACAACTCATTGATCCATATTTATCTATGCATCATATCAATGATAACTTGTTGATCCATCTTCATTGATTGGTTTCCACTTGACATCTATCATTCTCATCAAGGACAATAAATATACATTTTTCATCAATCATCAATCAATCACTTGACATCAATCAATCAAATCATTGGCATCTATGACAACATGATCCAACAATATCAATGTAGCATTATCATCCAATAGTTTCAGAGTAAATAAAAAATGAACAAATGAGCAATCATACACATACCCAGTACAACAATGTTTTTACGTGGAAACCCAAAGAAGGAGAAAACCACATAATGCTTTTTCTTATATGTATTTAAGAATTACATTCATTGGAAGCACCAAATTCCTTTGTTTTCCAGCTACAACTGGAAGGAGGCTCCAACCCCCTATTTTCTCAGGCTACAACCTGAGGGAAGCTCCAACTCCCCAATTATTTGGCTACAACCAAAAGGAGGCTACAACCCCCTATGTTCTCCGAATACAACCAGAAGGTGGCTACAACCACCTTTCCTTGCCACGTGAAACCACCCTTGACATCAATCAATCAAACCATTGGCATCAATGACAACATGATCCAACAATCTCCCCCTTTGGCATTGATGGCAATACCAACATTGATGTCAACATGTAGACAAGGCATGCTCTACATCAATAGTCATCAATAATATCAACATGACTATCTCTACCCCTTACGAAACATCAATGAAATCAATGTGACCATCTCTCCCCGTTTGACATCAATGGAAAAGGGCCATTCTCCTCTTGGGGCTGCTCCCCCTAATTGAATGCCTTTGATCTTCCTCTGAATGATCTCTCCCATTTTGAACAAAGGATATCACTCTGATGCAATGCTAAAGATACATTTCTCATACTTCCCCTGTGACCATCGCTCTCCCTGGAATTATGCCTCTGTGCTCTTTCTTCAAATATAGGGATCTTTTCTAGGTATGCATCTGATAAATATATCCTCCTAGAATCATGCTCAAGAATGACTCCCCCTATGGGTATGTCTCCCCCTATCTCCTCTTTCAATATGATCAACATGTAATTGCTACTACTCAACCGGATCATAGATCAACTTCTTTTTCAATGAAGATCCTTGGACCTGTCCATGAATCAAACTTGTGCCATACCATACATCATGAAACACAAGATATAATAAAATAGAGAATCATGAACAAAATATCAACCAAGTACATCATGTACCAAAGTGTGCCCACCATGCACAACACCCATGTATATCAACCATCAACATCATACAATGTGCCAAAAGATATCATCCATGGAATGCATCAACCTTATGCCTCTATCAACATTTCAACATGTGCATCTACCAATATGCCAACCATGTGAATCCACAATATGGAAACCATATGCATCTGCCAACATGCCAAACAAGTGTCATATCACTCATGATATGTCTCTACCATGAACCAAGTGCCTGAATCATCAAATGCCTCATGTATCAAAATATATGCTAATCAAGTAATAACAATGATGTACTTTTAGCCAAGTACTCATCATCCAAACATGTACCAAACATGTACATCAACATGTATCACTACTTGTACCAAGCAAGTATGCCAAATCCTCCATAAAATATGTGCCAATCAAACTGCTAGTAGGTGCCTCTACCAATCATGCATCAACTATAGATCATCAATGATGTACAACATGATCACCTCATCAACTCACCAACTACATGTCCCAATATGTATCCCATCCATATTCCAAATGCATGCATCAAGTTTTCCAACAAGTAAGCTTCCAATAATACATCATAAGATATATCAATGAAACTCAAAATATGTACCAGCCATGTACACCAATAGATCATCATCAATCCTCCATTCACTACAACAAATACTAAGCATCCAACAACACATGTACTAGTAGTATGCTTCAATAGATCAATGATATCTCAAGATATATCACAGAAACAAGGTTCCATAACTTTAATGTCATAACCAACGTTGTTCTTCAACAGAAAATGCCTCAATCCATACTCATGGGTTAGTGCCATGCATCCAATATGGTATTTCATTATTTTTATCATCACAATACACAATCCAATATAGAATCATAAAAACCTACAGAAAATAGTGTCAGAACCTGCAACAAATAATGTCATACCCTGCAACAGAGTCTTATACCATCACATCAAGCTATAACCCATGTGCATTGCCTTTTTCCCAAGGCTTTACCACATATACGCGGCCTGATGCACAATAGCTCATGCATGTATGCGACCTATTCAAGATCAGAATGCATATGTACATGACTGGTACCATTGTCATCCATGTATGCTTCATTAGATGACTTACTATAGCTTCCCTTAAGGCTTCCATTCTGCTCTGGCTGCTCAGTATTCTTCACCCACTTCTGAAGGTGTCCCTGCTTCTCAGAACTTGAGCTCTGAGCATCCATATTTTCAAATATGCCTCCCTTCCTTACTTCATTCCTTCTTCTAGCCATGCTATGTGAAGTCCTCATCATGGAATTTCTTCTTGTGTTCCAACAATCCTGGGATTTGTGGCCAAATCCACTACAATTGTAGCATCTCATGGTGTTACAGTGAACAACAATGTGTCCTACTTGATCCAATCTCCAACACCTTATGGTATTATAAAATCTTCCATTATATCTCCTTTCATAAGCTCTACATTCAAAAGATTTGTGACCATATTCATTACATGAATAACAATGCCCATGAAAAATACTTTCATACATTAGCTTTGGTGTCCCAAAGATAACTTCTTGATGGTGTCCTTGATTTGTTCTTTTGAAATTTTCTTTGCCTTGTGTGGATGGTTGATTTACAACACTGCCTTCATCCTTTGATGGACTTACCTCATGCTCCTTTGACATGCTTGCTTCAACATGTGTAGCTTCTTATTTGTATCCAAGACCTGATTTATCATATAGAGATCTTTGAATTTCCAAGATCTTATTCAAGATTTGTGAGCTATTCAATAATTTTTTTTTACTTCTCTACCTTCTTTCTTAGGTCAACAACTTCAGCTTCTAACTTATCACATGACTCTTCCTTTTCATTAATTTGATTCTTCAATAATTCCTCTACGTTTTTGGATTCTTCAATTTGGGTCTTGATATGGACAATAGTTTCAAGACTTTTTCTTATCTCATCATCTACCTTCATATCTTCATTTTCATTCTTTAGTCTTGTGATATCTTCTTCCTTTTCTTCTAATTTAGTCTTATTTCTCTCTTCTTGTTCTTTGAGCATTCCCTTTAAATTGAAGATGTGCCTTTGATTCCTCCTAAGAAAATTCTTAGTGTTATCTGAAAGATAGTTATAGTGTGTATAATAATGATCACTGATATATCTATATAAACCTTCTTCAACCTCTTTTTGAAGTTCTAATAGATATTCTTCTATTCTTTCCATGGGATAACTACCATCAAACTTTACACAAACTGTTTCTAGATCTTCTTCTTCACTTGAGAAGAATTCAACATCATCACATTTTGAATCATTGCAATCAAGTGTCTTTGGAGATTCTTTACCTTCATTTGAAATACTTTTGAGATCTTCCTTTGTGATATCTACACTTGAAATGTTTTCAAGATCACATTTTGAAATAATACAATCAATGGTTTTTGATGATTCTTTACCTTTGATAATCTTGATGGAGTGGTCTTCAATATCTTCCTTCTCCTTATTTCTTTGATATGACTCCTCTAGCTTTAGCCATAGATCCTTGTCGGAAGTGAATTGTCCCATGCTCTCTTTGATAGGGCTTGAGATTCCACTAATAATGGTCTTGAGAGTCAATGCATCATTCTTCTTTCCTTCCCTTTGAGCTGCAAAACTTGACTTGTTCTTCAAGGGAACTGATCCACCAATGGTTGCCTTCCAAATAGCCACTCCCATTTCCTTCAAATGTTCTCTCATTTCTATTCTCCAAGTATAATAGTTTTCTTCATCAAGGATTGCAACTTCATCATCCATTTGTGTGTCTATGGATCTCCTTCAAGCTTTTTAAGTCCTGTAGTGAAGGCCCTCTATGATACCAATTGTTGGACACATCTACCACACTTAGAGGGGTGGGTGAATGAGTGTGGGGCTCTTTTTCAAAAACTTTCCTCTTACAAAAAACTCATTAGTTAGCATTCAACATTTACTCATTGCTCATTGTTGTCATTTGTAACCAGTTAGATGTGAACATATATCAACAGTATATATCAACAACATATATCATCAATAATTCATCACCACAAGGAAGACAAAGAACACAAGATGTATGCACAATTTATTTTTATTACGGACTACAAATCTTGGCCTTTGTTAGCACTGAAAGTCAAAATTTGACTGCTAAAGTGTAAGCTCAACACCCATCAGAATGTAACAGATAACTTTGGTTTTGAATAGGTGGATCAACAAGATGGATAAAGAAAGAGAGAGGGCAGAAAATTGCAGATCAATAGGCTACACCAATGGGAAATGGAGTCACAAACATCCCACTCATATAAGGCACAACAAAAAACAAGATTATATGCTGATAGGTGGGAGAAATGAAGAAGGAAAACATAAGATAGAATGTTCAGTAAATACAGATCCTCTCAATTCAATGAATCAACAAATACTTGAATATAAACAATGATTGATGGGCAAAATACAACAGATCCTCTGTTGCTTAGGGATCCATAAATCATTGACATCCTTTGATCCTCAAATCTGAAATATATTCAAATAAGAAGAAATATAAAAGAAGAGTTACAATCTGAAATCATAGCTCTCGTGAGTCTCCAATAGCAGTAATGATTACAATCCTAAAATGCCCACAGGCTTACAAATGAACACGGACAGAAAACTACCTATTCCTACTCTCTCTAGCCTCTCTTGGCTCATCCCTCCCTTATCCAAGATATATATCCTTCTTTAAATAGAAAATAGCATCTAAATAACCTAAGGAGGTCGAATCCCATCTCCTCCATTGGATTCTAATCCATGGAGATAGGTGGCAATAGTCAAAGAGACAAAAATCCAACAAACTATTGATTTTCAGGAATTTGTTGGAAGTCATTAATAAATTGTTTCCACATCATGCATGAGGCCTTTGCTGGAGCTAAATATTATGTGTATGTGTCCCTTCATATCTAAATGATCCTTGAGAATCTATTCAAACTCTCCTTGACATGTGGCAACCTCCCAACAAGGCGAATATCAAAACCGTGACCGCTACAGGAAATTAGTACGCAGCACCACTGTGCAGAGTACGCAGTGCCTACTTCTATATCCAATATCTCTAAAACCAAAACACATTTTGAAAAAATGAGAGATATTTTTGGTATTTGGAATGTTATGAACAAAACCTCCTCCAATTTTCAAAAATACATCCTCAACTGCTCATAACCCAAGTTTTAAATTAGTGACTCAAAACTGGCAGAATAACTCTGCATAATTTAGCCTCTACTAGAATATTACATAGCACCTGTAGGTAGCATCCGACTGTGTTTCTGCATGCAATTTGGTAGCATAAATCCATGGTTTCTTTGATGCTTGAACTTGGATATTGGGAATAACTCAATATAATTTCAATTTTCCCCAAAACAAATAAAAATCCCCTAACAATTGTATTCATTTGCCAAAATGAATGATGAAATGTAGATTATGTTCTTTGTGAAATATTAGGTAGCGCTTGTAGGTAGCGCCACTTATGCAACGCTGAGGCATAAACCAATCTTGTGCTAACAGGATTTATCAGAAACAACTAAATAGAGTACAATTCTACAAGAGCACCAGCTCTATATGCAAGACTCATCTTACATCCTCAGCACCAACGGAGATGAGGCAACAATCCTCCACAGATATCAATCTGTCACAGGTACGTGACCTGTTAGCAGTGAAACCCATGTGTGTACACTCCTTGGCTCACTATAGCCCGTGTATGTACATGCCTAGTCTACAATGCAAAATGTGTATACTTATAAGAAACTAGGTTTTTGCTTTGCTTCACATACTCAGATCCTCTGCAACCTGCAATCACATTCTCTTCTGTCTCTCACTGTCCAATCTGATCCACAACTAGTCACAACACATCCAATCTCTCCAATAGTCTACTCATGCTCCACAACCAATCAATATGAATGCTAACTCAATCATGTATAAGAAACTAGTATACCATAGCAATCATATCACCACTGAATCACAAGATTACTTCTCACTCCATCAACCAACATAAATCACATCATAGTATCCATACCAAGAATTCCCTAAGCATTCACAACACAACAAGAAATAATATCCATCAAGACAATAATGTAACCATACTAGAGTCTCAGTGACAGATCTGAGTCTATAGAATGCAGATCTGGAACCTGCTTCAGTCTTCAACAACCATTCATCAGCTCAAACACAAATCTCCAATATTTTATCCACTATACAGACCCTGTCCTCATACAACCCGTGTACGTACACATCTTGGTCCATTACAACCTATGTATACCTTAGAAACTAGGGCTTTTGAAGCTCCAAAATTTTTTCCGTCAAGATCTTAGACATTGCCGAAACTTTGATGTGTGCATGAGATCCTCCTCACGCTCTCTTTCTCAAAATAGATCTTTAATCATGCTCAAGAGATACTCACAAAAGATACACAAGAGATACTCCCAAAAATGTTCTTCTCAAATGTACCTTTCACAAGAGACACTAGCCTCTTATCTATACTCTTCATCTTCTAGATCACTTAACCAATTTCTAGGTCACTTAACCTATTTTCCTTATTTTAGGGTTAACCACTTTCCATAAATAGAAAGTTCTCCATTACTTTATCATTTAAATATTCCTCCTCGATTTTGTCACCTTACTTTAAAATTTAAATAATCCTTCCTGATTTTGTCACTTCACTTTATCATTTAAATAATAATTTCTTCTTTTCAAGCACTTTGACTTCTTTGACCTTATGGGGCTTTAAGCCATCATATGGGGGTCCTTCAAATTTGTAGGGCCATAAATCTCAAACTGTGAGGAGTTATGTGACATTCCACATACCACCGGAAATGAAATGACAAGCACTATCCATCTAGGATAGTTTCACCAACAAAATCACTGATGTTCATCTCATTATTCCACATACAAGCATGGGTTTTCTCAACCACAACTCAACCGCAAAACGTCTTCCCATGAGGGCTTTCACCATAAGGGGACCACTTTGGAGTTCATCCATTTGTACTTCTTATCAACCATGACACGAAAATAATAAGTCATATTTAAATCTATTGGATTTACTTCACACACACCTAGGATTTATTTTTCCTAAGGTTATTCCTTATTTATTAGTCATTATCCAGTCTCCTATATTTTATGGGAGAATATTCCACCTGGAGAATATTCTCTTTCAGTTGACACTTCAGTTTGACTACTTGAGTTAAGTTTAGATGTTGCATTGGTTTTGTCACCATGCAACATTGAGATAATCACCAACTCACTACTCTTTGTTCAATCAGTTAACTGAAGACTAGTTGACTAGTTAACTCAACTACGTGGCAGTTCACTCCCGTAACTGCCTGAGAGACTATACTAGGTGGAATTTTACTTTTGTAACTATTGGTGTGTGTCCATATCAATCTAGACAACCACTATGGCTCATTAGTTACTCATGTATCCTATATCTATTGTAAATTATTCACTCTTTGAGTGTGGAATACGGTTAATGAGAATTCTTCCATTCTTTCTCTCTTGCTTCTTCTTTCTCAATTTCTCTCTGCAAATGTGTGTGGTATTTTATAGCTAGATCTATTCTCTGTAGGTTCAACACATTTACATGGTATCAGAGCTGATGGAATTCTAAGAAAAAGCTACACCAAATCATTTTTTGTAGGTACAAAAGATTGAAGACAACAACAGATGGATTATTCACCGGAAATACTTCTCATGCCTCATAGCTATTTCAAATGGAAGCCAAAAATTCTTATTCATATTAGATGCAGAGGCTTATACCAAATAACCATGGAAATGGAAGTAGAGCCTGATTCTATCGATGAGAAAAATGACTTTCTCAATAGACAAGATACGGCCATAGGAAGTATCGGCATGTCTGTTTCTCTCAAACTTTTCCATCAAGTATATGAAAAATCACAAGGATTAAATCCAAATGAATTATGGACTAGATTGGAGGTTCTATTTGGGAATAAAGAATATTGTGAATATTTCATGCAGGAGGATGAACAGATAGAGCCAAGAGAGAAGCCATTAGAAGATCAAGCTTCTTATTATGAAGTGTCTTCTACAAACATTTTTGCAGAAATTAGTATTCCAATAATTGAAGATGATGTCTACTCCATTTCATATTTATTTTCTGAAATTCATGTGGAAGATATATGGCATGCATCTCATGAGTCACATGTAGAAACTTTTGCATGCACCATGCATGCATGTCAGCAGACAAAAAGAGAGTCGTGCACATCAGACGCCATTATGACATTTTTTGAGAAAAATTTGCAGAAACAAATTGGATATTTGAATTCCTCTTGGGAAAATATCCAATTTCAAAAAAAAATCGTTCGAAACAGAGTCTGGAAAGTGAAGTTATGATCGTTTTAAAATCAACAAAATTTCAACATTTTTCTGGAAACGGCCGCACGGTTTTCAAATTTTTATCCAAACTTTATTTGGATATTATTCATTACAAGAAGATAAAGTGGATATGTGTGGAAATATCAATGATGCATATACTTCATCAGATCCATGCAGACATCTACATCTTCAACAAAATCTTCAAAGAGCACAAACTTGGACAGTTGCGAGGTCTTCTTGGAGTGAAGGACATGGTTGCTTAGTAACTGCCTT
>ML781635.1:530853-542382 GCA_009831015.1 Picea engelmannii | reverse complement strand
TGTAGCATTCAACCTCATTATTCAATAAGTCAAACTTATTGTTGCAGTGTTGCCTACTTATTGACTGTTGATTATTTCTTGGCCTCCTTAGTTGTATGTGTCCAGACTTAATTTGGAAATTTGTAGTCCGTGAAGGATTATTATTTGACTGTAACATTCTTTGTTGTGGGAAGTATTTATTCCTTTGAAATCTTAATTGCTCATGTCTACATCTTAAGGAACAATTTACAGCTTTGTGACCAAACTTAGAACACTAGAAACAATAGCCATAGAAAAATTCTTTGTACCTGGAAAATGGTTGCCTTCTTTAAGAAAATCGATTTCTTTCTTGTTGATGACGTCTTTTAGCAGAGAGAGCATTGTTTCTTCGTTCTACAGATTCAATCCTGACACCTTTTTATTTACTCGTCCTAGGCGGTTGATTGTCTTCCTTTGTTTCTGCAGGTTTGTTATTGTCATTGGTTGTACTTTTGACAAACTTGATGGGTTCTTCATTTCCTGGCTTCCCACTGCTTGATCCCTTTTCATAACCCAAACCAGTTTTCATCTTTGGATTCCTTTGCTGATTCAGAATGGTGGCTAATCCTTCTGAGGCTTTGATACTTGACAGATTCTGATTATACAAGGCTTGAAATTTCTCCATTTATTTCCTTGTTTTCACTACTTCTTGTTCTAATGATTCACATCTTGTCTTCTTTTCTGAAAGATGTTGTTTTAGAATCTCTTTGACTTTCTTTGCCTCTTCCAATTCTACTTTTAGTAGGACAAGGTCTTCACTAGGTTATTGACTATCTTTCTCGAACTGTATCAACAATTGTCTTTGCTTTCTGTTCTTGATTCTTAGTCTGTCAATCTCTTCCAATGCACTGATCAGCTCTCCTTCCATGTCAACCATAGCTTCTTCATCATTCTCATCACTGCCTGTGCTTTTATTATCATAATTCTCTTTGGCCATAAGCATGAAGTCATTTACCTTATTTTCATAGGAAGAATCACTATTGGTGTCTTCTGAAGAGTCATCATTGTTTACACATAAACTTTTATTTTTATCAAATCTCCTGGATTTGTGCTTCTCTTCACCTTCATAGTTCTGAACATGTTTCTTGTGTGGACATTTATTTGCAAAATGACCTATCCTTCCACAGTTAAAGCATTTGAATGGAATTTTACCTTTGTATTTGCCTGATCCCTTCTTTAGCCTCTTCACAAATTTTGCTTCAATTTCATCGGGCTCAAAATCCTCATTCTTGTCTGCTTTAAATGATGCTTCTCTGGAGGTGGGTTTATTTTTAACTATTCTCATCTCATATGCAGTCAGTGTTCCTAGAAGTTGATCAAACTGAAAGGTTTTTAAATCATTAAATTCTTCTATAGCAGAGACCTTCGGGTTGAACCTATCTGGGAGAGATCTCAAGATTTTATGAACTAAATAAGGTTCCCCAATTGTTTCACCAAGTGCCTTCATTGCATTTACCATTTCTTCTATTCTCAGAAAGTATTTTTCGATAGTTTCATCTTCCTTCATCTTCAACTATTCAAACTGTATTCTGTAGGTTTGAAGTTTTGCATCCTTTACCTTCTCGTTACCCTCATAACTGCTAATGAGTTTGTCCCACATTTCTTTGGCAGTTTCTAGGTGCATAACTTTTATGAATTTTTCTTCTGCAAGCCCACTCAAGATAGCATTCATATCCTTAGCGTTGAAGCTAAATTCTAGTTTGTCATCCTTATTAGCTAGCACAACTGGCTTTACATACCCAGTATCTACCACATCCCAGACATCTACACCTAAAGCCATTATGTAGGTTCTCATTCTAACTTTCCATAATGAAAAGTTTGTTCCATTGAACAGAGGGGCCTTATTGGTTGAATTTCCTTCATGGATTGACATGTTTAAGCTCTAGGATCTACCCTTAGAAAAAAAAGGAGCCAGCTCTGATACCAATTGTTGAACAACTGAGAGGGGGGGTGAATCGGTTGTTACCGTGCTTAAACAATTATGCTTCTTTTAAAATATTTACAAGGCACTCAATGATGATCAAAATAATGAAAAGAAATAAACAAATGCACATTCAGCATCAGTCACATATATGAGAAAGACAGAGACAGATAATTCCCGAGGAAACCCATACAAGGTAAAAACCTCTTTTTCTTTATATGATAAGTATTATCTACATTCTTTACATTATCATACATATGAGCACCAACTCATTGTGAGGCTACAACCTTTGGTTTTGCAAGCTGCAACTTGCTGAGAGCACCGACTCTCTGTTTTCTCTAGCACCCACTAGAAGGAAGCACCAACTCCCTAGTTTCTCTAGCACCAACTAGAAGGAAGCACCAACTCCCTGATTTCTCTAGCACCAACTAGAAGGAAGCACCAAATTCCTGTGTTCAAGCACCCACTTGAACCTTTGAGGAGACCAGTCCTCCCTAGCACCTCCCAACCACCCTGAATAATAAATTCTTTGTTACTGAAACTTATTACAGTGATATAAAATTATTCAATGGCTTACCAGCCCTGTTGTTGTTCTGTTACGTTGCTCTGCCCTGTCTACATCAATGTCTTCTGCATCCCCTTTTCACTTTCTGTTCTTCTCCCTTTTATACACTCTGCACCATATCCTTTTGATGCAACCTTCCTCTAGCATGCATCTCTACTCCTGCACTCTTCCTCCTTGCTCACACTTGAATCCTCCCCACCACAACAACAACCTCATCTCTTCTTTGTTGCTCCTTCTTAGAGTCTCTTTTGTCTTTGTGCATGCAATATTCACAATGCTTCTGCATGCTCACTCCGTGCCAAATTCCTCCACAACTCAAGTGCTCTGTCTGATCATCATCGTGACTCTTCATCTTCTTTGGTGGTTTGCCCCATGTGTCCAGCATCACTGTATGTTATACCGATATTCCTCAGCCTCTCTGGCAGTTTGAGACTCTTCGTCTTCTCTGTGACAGTCGAGCTCACCTTTTTTTGTTTCAGTTATAGGCCTCAATTCTCATCAGCTGTCAATCACCTCCATCAACATCTTCATCCCTCTCAGAGACTCTTCACCTCCTTTGTCAGTCATCCCGAAGTTTCTTTGAGTCCTCTGGCAGAAACCATCAGTGGTTTCTGGCAGTTACACTGTATCGTGCTACAGTAGCCCTCCGATCTTTTTTCACATTCACCTGCACCATTGGGTTGGCTTCATGAGATCTTGCATTCATTTTGACATTTCTGTGGCCAAGATTAGCACCTCTAGCTTCTACCTCCATCTTCCATCGATGTAACCAATGGCTATGACCACGTGCTTATGCATAAAGTGCTTTTGTGCTTTCTCATTTCATGAATTTCGACACTATGCTCCGTTGACCCCAAGTCAGGGAAATTTCGATTGCTTGCCACATGTCCTATGATTCGATGGTCCAGATCTGATCTTGATTCAACGACTGCGATTGAATCACGATTTCGCATATCACGATTTCAAAATTCTTGTTGCATTGTTTTGTTTTCCTCTCCATGCAGCGATTCGCGAAACTCCGATATGAAGTTTGATCAACGGTCCATATCTGATCTGTATTCAATGGCTGCGATTGAATCGTGATTTCGACACTCTTGTTGCATTGAGTTCTTGCCTCTCCAAGTTGTGATCCCCAAAAACAAGCTTGGTTGCTCTAGCTCTTTCCTCCATCTCTCGCTGATATGACCAAGGGCTGTAACCACAACCTTATGCATAAGGTGCTTTCGCAATTTCGCATTTCGCAATTTCGTGACTCCTGTGGTAGGAGTTCTTGTCATCTCCATCTCCCGATTTCCAAAACTCCGAAGTGGTGTAAAACTACTGACGTCACATGTGGATTGACATGTGTTTAATACTGCCACGTGTCACTCTGATTCGTGACCTACATGTGCCTAAAGTGTTGAATTAGCTTGACACTTGTCATTGCCTGGTTGTGCCACGTGTTCTTAGGTTTGCTGACGTGTCTTGTTTCAGGATTTCGCATTTCGGCACTTCGAGACTCCTAATGTTGAGAGTCTCTGACTTCTCCATCTCTCGATTTCTGAAACTCCGAAATGGACTGGGATCAACGGTCCAGATCAAACCTTGGTCTGACGGCTCAGATTAAGTCACGATTTCGCATATCGCGATTTCGGGATTCCTATGGTTAATATTTTTTGACATCTCCAACTTTTGATCCGCGAAACTCCGAAATGGATTTGGATCAACGGTGCAGATCAAAGCTTTATCTGACGGCTGTGGTTAAGTCACAATTTCACATATCATGATTTCGAGAGGTTAGGGAACCCCGTTCCTTTGACTCTCCAGTCAGCGAAATGACAATCTTTTCCCACGTGTCCCTCTTGGATCAACGATCAAGATTTTATCGTGATTTCGCAACTCCACGATCCTTCATTGTGTTTGATCAACAGTCCATATTTTTCCTCGATCCAACGGTTGAGATTATATCGTGGTATCGCATATCGTGATTTCGCGAGTTCAAAGGTTGGAGCATTTCATTCCCTTGACTTTCCAATCAACGAAATGTTGATCTGTGTCCACGTGCCCTGCCTGAAGATGGATGATCCTCCTTCTTGCGGGATTTTGTGAGCCCACTACTCCTTGCACTTTAAAGAATGTGCAGGTTCTCCTTGATCCAACAATGGTCGAATCCCACGCTTGGATCTAACACCTGAAATCTGTCCTCCTCTTCAATGCGCTTTTCCTGTCTACATTGAGATCTAACAACCATCAGAAATTTTGAATTGTTGATCCAATGATCATAGTTGTTGCTCTTTCCCGATTATCACTGCGCTTCTGATCATCGCTGCTATACTCAAGCCATCATCGTTGATGTACTTGTCATCAATGACAAGCATACGCTACCTGTAAAACATGCCAACACTTAGTTTGAGAAATAAAAATTCCTTGGTTACTTTGATGTATCTGAAGACCCATAAAAAATGATAGTTCTATGAGTAATGAAATTTCAAATTCATTTTTCATATCCTTTGCAAATATCTATCTTAGCCTGTCATCAATACTTCCAAAAATAATATCATCAACATAAAATTCAATTAATAAAATACTATTTTGAGTTACCTTGATGTAGAGGTTGTTTTATGCACTTCCTTTTCTGAACCTTACCCGTTGCAGATATTTATTTAGTCTAGATTACCATGCTCTAGGAGCCTTTTTTAGACCATAAAAGGCCTTCTTCAATTTACACACGTAATCTGTGTTCTCTAACAATTTAAATCCTTTTGATTGTTCAATGTAGACTTCTTCTTCAAGTTCCCCTTTCAGAAAATCTAATTTCACGTCCATCTGATACACTTTAATATTCTTAGAGCATGTATAAGCTAAAAGAAATCGGATTGCTTCCATTCTAGAAACTGGGGAAAATGTCTCCTCAAAGTCGATTCCTTCAACTTGTGTGTATCCTTTACATACCAATCTAGCTTTGTTCCTAGTAACCTATCCATATTCATTCAATTTGTTTCTGAAAATGCACTTTGCTCGAATAACATTCTTATTCTTTGGTCTTAGAACCAATACCTAAGTGTCATTCTTATCTATTTGATCCAATTCTTCATCCATGGCCTTATTCCAGAATTCATCCTTACCGTCCTCTTCAAAACTGCTTGGTTCAATCGTAGATAAGAGTTCTAGGTGTGTTTTTTCTGGTGAACAAATTCTTCTTCTAGTCTCAACTCTTGCATCTTTGTTTCTAATAATCTGATCTGAATGATGATTCTTCTGTAATCATTTTCTAGGTGTCTTTGGAGGCACTTTTTGAACTTGCTCTTGTACTTCTGTTTGATCCTCTTCATCTTCTACTTCTACTTATTCTTCATCTTCTGTTTCTTATCGTAAAGTTGTTCCATTGATTCATTTTATTCTTCCTTTAATTATCGTCCACCTGTCTCATCAATTGTTACATTGATGGTTTCCACAACTTTGTTCAAAGTCATATTGTAACACTTGTATGTTTTCCTTGTACTTGAGTAACCAACAAGTACTCCTTTGTCCACACGAGACTCAAACTTTTCCATTCTTCCATATTCTCTTTTGATGTATCATTTTCTTCCAAATACTCCGAAGTGATTCACATTTGTTGGTATTCCTTTCCATATCTCGTAGGGAGTTTTGTCATTGTTTGTTCTGAGCATTACTCTTTTTTGAATGTGAACTATTGTATGCACTGCATGTGTCCAAAAAATGTCTGTCAATTTTGAATCCATTAGCATTGTTCGAGCCATTTCTTGTATTGTCTAGTTCTTTCTTTCAACAACTCCATTCTATTGAGGTGTCCTAGCAATGAAGAATTGTATTTTTATTCCATGTTTGTTGCAGTAGTCCATAAATTCCTTTGAAGTGAACTCTCCTCCATTATCAGATCTTAAACATTTTATTTTTGAATCTATTTCATTTTCAACCATTTCCTTGTAGACCTTTAAGTTTTCAAAAGCTTTTGACTTATTCTTGAGAAAGAAAACTGTAGCCATTCATGTATAATCATCAACTAATAACCTAGAGTATTTCTCACCTTTTAAACCCTTTGTTGCATTTGGTCCAACTAGATCAGTATGCACAATTTCTAGTGGTCTTGTCGTTGAATACTCCTTTGATTTGAACATGGTCTTTGTTTTCTTTCCTTGTTGGCAATGCTTGCATAAATTGTTGGTTGGTTTCATGATCTGGGGCATCTCTCTAACTACTTCCCTTTTGCTGAGTTTGACAAGGTTATCAAAGTGTATGTGACCCATTCTTCTGTGCCATAGCCAACTTTCATCTTCCTTTCCTAGACAACATTTTTCATTTCCAATTTCACTTAATACATATATGTTGCTTGAAGTTCTTGCAGTTGTTGCAATCAATTTTCCTAGACCTTCTTTTTTTATCTCACACTTCTGTGAATTGAAAGTAATTGTATGACCTTGGTCACACATTTGACTTACACTTAGAAGAATATATTCCATATCTTATACTAGTAGAACATTTTCTGCCTTGATATTCTTGTTTCCAATTCTTACTATGCCTTTTCCAATGATTTTAGTTGAATCGTCATTTCTGAAGGATACTGATTCATCTCCTTCCTTTCTTAATGTAAGAAACTTGTCTTTATCAGCTGTCATGTGTTCTGAACAACCATTGTCAACATACCAACCACATTTCTTATGCTTATCTTGTAGAGCGAGTGTGCATTCTTCATTTCTATATTGATTTTTCTTTCTTATCCATGTTATCTTTTGAGGTTCATGTCTATGACTGTTGTAGTTCTATTGTGGTTCTCTAGGAGGGACTGCCATTATACAATTTTTGGCCATGTGTCCAAAGTTGTTGCACTTATAGCATTCCACTTCAGTGCTCAATGATTCAAACATATTGTAGCTTCTTCTCTGTGTTTCAATAGGCCTTCTTGGATAACCATTTTTTGTATGACTTTCAAAGTTGTTTATGTTCCTCCTATTAGCTCTGCAATTTACAACTTTATGTCAAAAATTATTGCATGAATACAATAAACCAAAAAAGATAGTTTGATACCTGGGAGTTGAAGATCTTATGAAAGGAGTTACTTTTATGAATTCATCTTATTCCTGAGGCCTATTTGTTTATGTTGGTCATTGATTCTAAAATTTGAATCTTCTCGGTGGAGGAGTGCCCATGTAATCTTCCTTGTAGGTCTTCCTATCCTCTTTGATTGTTTCTGCATAATTTTTTGGATATGTTTCTTGTTCTGTTGTTTTGGAGATTGATCCATTTTCTATGTGATTGTATCCAAGTCTAGAATTGTCATGATGAGGCTTTTGACTATTGATAATGTCATCCAAAGATTTTGAGTTGTTCTACATATTTTTCTTTTGAAGATCCTTTCTCAATGTGACAATCTCTTCTTCCAAATTTCCAATGATATTGTCTCTTTCTTCTAGCTATTCTTTGAGTATGTCTTCAATTCTTTTATTTTCTTCTATTTGAACCTTCAATTTCATGATCATTTGTTCTAGTTCTTTATTGTCTTCTTTCTTGTATAATTATGCTTGTAGCTTCTTGTTTTTCTTGTTTTCTCTTCTTATAACTTCTATGGAACTCAAAAATTATTCTCGGTAGTTAACTCTTGCCTCTTCATATTCTCTTCGGTGTCTTATTTATCAGATTCTTCTACTGACATGAATATAACTCTTTTTATCTCATTGTCACTGACTTCATCTTCACTTGATGAGGAGATGTCTTATTTGTTGCATAAGCTTTTCTTGAAAGCTTTCTTTTTTGTTCTTTTGCCTTTATATGTTTGTTTTCTATTTGAGTAATATTCATCATTCCTCCTATTTTTATTATGGGGGCATTTGTTAGAAAAATGATCAATATCATCACAATTAAAACAAATCAATGGAAGATTACCTGTATATCTGTCGTTGGTTCCCTTGTTCAATCTTCTGACAAAGTTGGCCACTTCTTCTTCAACATCTTCTGAGAAATCATTGTTGTTTCTCTATTCCTTTTGCTTTCCATTTTTCTTTGACCTTTTGGATGCTTTGAAGGTTCTTATTTTATATCTGGATTTTCCTATCCAGTTCTCATTTCATATGTTGTGAAGATTCCATGTAGTTCATCCATGCTTATTGAGTTTAGATCTTCTCTTTCTTCTAGTGCTAATATCTTAGGACCAAATATCATAGGAAGAGACCTTAGTACCTTTTGAACAATTACAGATTCTTCATTTTCTTCTCCCAATCTTATGATTACATTCACTGTTTCATCAACTTGTAAGAAGTAAGGTGCAATATTATCATCTTCCTTCATCTTTAGTTGTTCGAATTGGCCTATGTAAGTTTGAAGTTTTGCCACTTTGATTTTGAATCTCCTTCATAAATATTTTGAAGCTTGTCCCAAATCTCTTTAGCAGATTTAAAATGTACAAGTTTGGTATATACCGATTCACCAAGACCATTCAAAAGTGTGTTTATGGATTTGGAATTATTTTGACTATGTTTCATTGCTTTTTCACTTATTGGCGAAATTGTTGGCTCTTTGTATCCATTTACTATGAACTAAAAATTTCAAATCCATGTGCATGTATATAGTTTTCTTCCTTCTGCTCGATAATGCATACTTTTATTCATCAAACTTTGGTATTCCATTTTTATACATATTTTTTCTCTCCATGATCTACCTTTTAGTGGTTAAACTGATTTCTGAATGAACTTGCTCTGATTCCAATTGTTGGATTACTAAGAGGGGGCGTGAATAAGTAATAGAGTAATTTAATCTGTTTTAACCATAAAATGAAAGTGTTATATCAATGAAGAATTATCATCCAATAGTTTCAGAGTAAATAAACAATGAACAAATGAGCAATCATACACATACACAGTACACTGGTGTTTTTATGTGGAAACCCAAAGAGGGAGAAAACCATAGAATTCTTTTTCTTATATGTATTTAAGAATTACATGCATTGGAAGCACCAACTTCCTTTGTTTTCTAGTTGCAACTGGAAGGAGGATCCAACCCCCTAGTTTCTCAGGATACAACCTGAGGGAAGCTCCAAATCCCCAATTCTATGGCTACAACTAGAAATAGGCTACAACCCCCTATGTCCTTCAGCTACAACCACATGTCCTTGCCCCATCCAACCACTCTAAAATATAAGTAGAATGATGGAACCACAATCACACTTTCACTGTGAGATATACTAAAGTAAACCTGTACCAATTAACGTGCACCAAACAGCTTGTAACAACCTATACCAAACAACCTGTACCATAAACAAGTGCATCAACCATGCACCAAAATGTACCTCAACATGTACCATCAATGAGTGAATCAACCATGCACCAAATATGTACCAATCATGTATCAAATACACATAAAATATGACTCATCAATATGTATCAGCATCATCAACTATACACCTCATGTATGTGCAAACTCATCAACTACTTGTCTCAACCATCTACCCAACATGTACCTCAACCAAAATACCTCATCAATTTCATCATCCAAATCTGATTTGCAACTCTGTAATAGACTTGGTGTATATGATCACATACCCACTAACCTTCCTTAACTTTAACAACAAGAGACTAACATTTTCATTAAACTTTACTTTAGTCTCACATGACTAATTTTGGATTAGTCAACAACCCTAACTTGAAATAATCATAACTATGTACATGTAATGAATAAATATCTGAAAATAGTACACAATCTTATTTAGTTTCTTTATGCAATTCCTCCAGGTTTCACTACTTGGAACCTCTCAGAAAAGGAATTATAGAAAAAAATGACATACCTTGTTGAATTCTGGCTTATTCTAGTAAGTGAAGTTGTAGAGAATACCCCACAAAAAATATTTTTTGTATGGATATTAAAATGGTAAAAAGAATACTACAGACTTTACTCTAACAAATACATTTGGTCTTACTGAATTTGGATTAGTTATGAAGAAGTTATGACGTTTTTACCCGAAACACTTGTTTTAGACTAGTTTTAGTACTAGCCACAAACCCTATTTTCCACGGAGTGTAACTCCAAAAATAAAATGACCCACAATTTGAACATTTTATCACAACTACTCGGATATGTTTCCTCAATGATCTACAGATTTCATGGTATGAATCAATCTAGAAAAAAATTTATTGCAAAAATGGTGAGATGACCTGTAAATAACATACCTTAGAAAGCATCATCAAAAGAATTTATCCTCCCTTGAATTTTGGCCTTCTTTAGTTCACCTGCCCTATGAAATTCTCCTTAGATATCCTTTGGTTACCTCACTCACTTGTAGATATTCAATATGCTCAAGTGTATTTGAATGAGAGACCCTTTCCTCTTATTTATATTTTCATGTAGCTTCCTCAAGGGGTTACCTTCTAATCATTGTTGGGCTCCAATCTATTGATATAAATTAGAGTGCAAATGATTGTGTTTGAAAGACTTAGAGGCACATCCAAAATATATGGATTTAGAGATAACTTTTATTCTTTAATGGGAATAAACCAAAACCTATTCTAAGGGATGAATATGGAAGAGATGCTAAGCTTATGTTCAGAAGTCCTATTCATAGATCTCATAACAGTAATCAACAATTGTTTTCCTAAAGAGTATCAACAGTAAGCATTCAAGAGATGCTCAAACTAGTTCTAAGGCTTATTAATACTAGAAGGACAAAACTCTTATTCAAGAGATGCATTCATTGTCTTCTTTCATTCATTAGCAACTATCATCAAATTAAATCAAAAGTACTGAAAGTGTAAATAACTCAAAAAACATTCATGATTATCCTAATGCTTGAAAGCAAACTACACATTGAATTCTTATTCAAGAAATCATTCACAACATGAGTAAGGCTTAGAAACATTAAGAATTGTACTTAAATATGAAATTCATATAACTACAGTAAAGAATAAACTCATCTACAACAAGATCTAATCTAAAACATGTATCAAAGATTACTTGAAAAAAACATAAAGGAAGAGTGTACTAGTTTGGCAAAGGGGGCCCTCCAATGCTTCACTTGTACACTTGAGTTGTCTCAGCTAAG
>ML781635.1:477600-521664 GCA_009831015.1 Picea engelmannii | reverse complement strand
ATTAGAGTGCAAATGATTGTCAATCCGGTGTTTGTAAGACTTAGAGGCACATCCAAAATATATGGATTTAGAGATAACTTTTATTCTTTAATGGGAATAAACCAAAACCTATTCTAAGGGTTGAATATGGAAGAGATGATAAGATTCTGTTCAGAAGTCCTATTCATAGATCTCATAACAGTAATCATCAATTGTTTTCCTAAAGAGTATCAACAGTAAGAATGCAAGAGATGTTCGAACTAGTTTTAAGGCTTATTAATGCTAGAAGGACAAAAATCTTATTCAAGAGATGCATTCATTGTCTTCTTTCATTCATTAGCAACTATCATCAAATTAAATCAAAAGCACTGAAAGCATAAATAACTCAAAAAGCATTCATGATTATCCTAATGCTTGAAACCAAACTACACATTGAATTCTTATTCAAGAAATCATTCACAACATGAGTAAGGCTTAGAAACATTAAGCATTCTACTTAACTATGAAATTCATATAAATACAACAAATAATAAACTCATCTTCAACAAGATCTAATCTAAAACATGTATCAAAGATTACTTGAAAAGAACATAAAGGAAGAGTGTACTAGTTTGGCAAAGGGGGCCCTCCAATGCTTCACTTGTACACTTGAGTTGTCTCAGCTAAGAAAGAGCTCCAACAACATTCTCATCATCATATCATAGAAATTATCAAGAACAAAATGTAGAACTAATCTCAAGATTGAAAATTCCAAAGTTTCTTCATTCACATTCAAGGTTGTCATACTAGTCTATGCTTTAGAGTATTTATACAAGAGTTTTAAAACTAATAATGCTAATAAATCTCCTAAATATCATGATCAGATCCATAATATATTCTAGGAAGGTCGAATTCCCCCTTCAGATCCATAATATATGGCCAAATCCCATGAAAATCTAAAATTGTCTATGATTTAAGGCAAAAACAGGGTATTTTCTGCTGAAGTGGCCTAGTTTGACCAACGTTGACCAGACACCTGGAAGGATCAGATCTCGAAGCTGATAGCTCATCATCCATCCTTATACATCAAGGATCACGACCCAAGTCTCATATTTCACCCAGGTGTCCTGCAAGTACACGAACCTAGGAGCAATTACGAGATTTAGTCAAATCCTGTAATTTCTGATAATTTTTCAATTTTAATGCCAAAAATTAGAAAAATCAATTCTTAAGCTAAAGAATGATAAATATACCTTGCATAAGTTGTTTTTTGGAAAATATGGAATGAAATGAAGGCAAAATGGATGGATATAGAGGCAAAAGTGTAGTTTATAGAGTAAAAAGGAAGCATAAAAATGTACTCAACAATCATCTTAACCCACTTTCCTTATCTTAGGGATAACCCACTTCTAACCACTTGTCCACTTAACTTAACCACTTTCCACAAATAGTAAGTTCTCCATTCTTTATTATTTAAATAATTTTACCTTCTAATCATCCTAACCCACTTTCCTTATTTTAGGGCTAACCCACTTCTAACCACTTGTCCACTTAACTTAACCACTTTCCACAAATAGTAAGTTCTCCATTAACTTTATTATTTAAATAATTTCTTCTTTGAAACCACTTTGACTACTTTGACCTTTTGGGGCTTATAGATGACTCGTGATGGTGTTACAGGAGAATCCCCCTGTGGACAAGTGGATTCCCTCTTGGGCTCTAGACTCCTAAGACCAAGACAGAAAGGGTGTTAACCTTGGTCATTGAAATCCTTTTAAACCTAGCTAAACTAATGTATAGAGAAGAGGAAGGAAGGTCTACCTTTTTAATGATGTTTGTCCTCGCAGAGTCCGAGTTGATCTTTGATCCCCAATCTCCTCAATAAGTTATGCAAAACAAACAAAGACAGAACAAACTTCCTATTCTACAAATATTAGCTTGAAACAAGATCTATCTAATAGAGACAAGTTCATGTAGAATAAAAACAACCTTGAAAGAAACAGGCCAAGCACATATGTATATTAATGAGAACAACAGAGAATACTTACAGACCTTTGATGAAGGTGCATCATCCTGTCCCAGATCTCCTTGTCCAACCCTTTTCTCAAATAATCCAGACAAGATGATGATGCTTCAATGATATCTCCCTTGTGAGATCATAAGTTTGATGCCTTCAATCTCTCCTCCTTTCACCATGAGGAGGCCTCATTATATAGGCTTTGGGAGGCCTAACCACTTAATATATTCTTGGGATAGGTTGAGGATACTTCTCCTTTAGTTGTGGATCTTCCCTAAGATCGATCCTTGACCTCAGACTTGAATCCAACCAACTCCAGAGATGAGGGGGATTCTTCCCTGATTTTCCTCAACAGTATGAAATTCACTCAAAAAGGGCCAGCACTCCCTCATAATGGGGCACAAAGCACTGCAATGCTCCCCAAAAAGAGGGTACAGAGCATTGGCACTCCTTGATAGTGTTTAGGGGAGCGTTGCCTTCCAAACTTGATTTTTGAGTGGTTTTTTCCATGGAAAAAGACTTGTACTCTTTTTCAAATGATTTATCCTCTTGAAAACCAATATTTTGAGGTGTATTTAAGGTGTTCTTGATAATGTTGTCCAAGACACAACATAGGCAATATGATAGTGTGATATTTGTGACAGTTGCGGCCAAAATGCGACACTTGTGACATTGGTAATGATGACACTAAGCCATCATCGTAATGAGTAATTTTGATGTGTAACAGATTGCCCCCCAAAGTGAGAAGTTAGAAGATGGGAACTGATGAGTAAAGTAATTTGTATACATTTTCTAGCAAGGGTATGGACTCAGAGAACCTGGAAGAAGCTTCACACAACCATCAAACAAATATTATGACATGTTTCAAACCCAAGGCAAGAATACCTATGCTTGTGTGATAAATAATTTCAAGGTATGGCCACCATAAAATACAGTGCGGATCCATAATTATATTGACAAAAAGGTATAGCCACTAAAGGTAAAATGTGGATCTATACTCCTATGACCTTAAATGATTGTAGCCACGAATAATACACAGTGGATCTACGAGACGACAAGACATAGCCATGACCAATACAAAGTGGATCTATGTGGCAGTATATGTGTCAATGTTCAAAAGAAACTTCGTCGAAACCTCGACAAAGTACATATAAGAGTGATGACTCAACCCGGGGTCTTCTTACTGATCCCGATGTAATATGAATCTAACCATATGAATAGATGTCCTGATGTTGAACATGGCAGAAACCACTTGATTACCAGTCAATGAGGTAAACCATTAATAAGCGTGAGGGAAATCACCATTGATGTCAATGATTCCCAAGGTACTCTAGTACATTCCAACAAATATGAATGGATGAGATAAAATCGAACATCTATGGAATCATCCGATCAGAGATCAATGATGTAAACCCACTGTCGGACGCAAGGAGGCCTGCCATTGAGGCATGTAGGTCCCAAGATACTAACTAGTTTCTAAGTCTAGTTCCCGGATAATGTGCTGAAGTCGACAAGAACAAACTCGACGAAGGAGGGCCTTGATGTATCCCCCATCAACGACATGAAACTGACACATAAATTTAATTGGTGGATCAAAATAACATGGACTAACATGGGTATTGAAACATAATTTTTTTATGGTTGACTCTTGAGGCAGATACTTCCCTTGAACATTGAGGCACGACAACAAAAACATGACATGGAACAAAATAGGATAATGCAGTGGATACTGTGACTTTTGTCGGGTGACCCAAAGGAGTAAGAAAACTCAGAGGATTGGTTCAATGCAGAGGTTTAGCGGATTAAAATGTGCGCAAAGACAAAGTGTCGTGTTCAAGGGCGATTGTAAGAGTTACTTGTAATGTTTTCAAAAACTGCTTGGTTTGCTTCCTTCAATTTTTCCCCATACAGATAGACGAGTACCTCATTTTTATTTAACGAGCTCGAGGAGGGTAACACATGCTCGATATAAATCACCTACGATAAGTCCATCTTCCTTTATTTAATGAACTGGAAGAAGTAAGGGTTTGGTCCTATATGGGCCCTTCAATGTGTGATTGTTTAACGAGTCCAGAGAAGGTAAAATTGATGGCTTTTCATATTTAGAGAGTCTAAAAATGACTTAAAGACGACTCTAGTGTTGTCCTTTTTCATAATGTTAGTCTCGCGAGGCCAAAAAATAGATAAATTATCACTCAAAAGACGCACTTTAAAACCTTTTAATGAGTGGGAAAGGAAGCAAGATCACTCAGAAATATTTTCACATTTAGAGAGCCTGAAAAGAGATTAAAGACAACTCCATGGGGTTCCTTTCTCGTTTATCCATGTGAGTCTGAAAAAGAGATAAAAGGTTACTCGGTGCATTCTCGTGTTTTTTTTAGCATGAAAACGAACAAAATACCATGCTCGTAATGTGAGAAGATGAATAAATTGAATGAAATTTGTTCAAAACCTGTAGTGAAAAAAAAACTGCACACCCAGGGTATTAAAAACGCCTCCAAAATATTTCTCAAAAACCCAAAATAACTATGCTTTGGAAAAAAATGAAATTTTATTAATAGTAATATGGGGTAAAAATATATTTTGCCATTTCATCTTTGCAAAGATTTGTAGTAGTGGATAAATTGATCTTTGGAGGGTGAATCTTGCTTTGTCTGGTGCCAGAGCTATGGTCATCTATTTTTGTCGCCGTCTGGATCAGGTTGGTGCTCTTTTTCCTCTCTTCAATTTACATGGTTTACATTTCATTTTTAGGCAATAATTGAGTTAAAAAAATGATGCCCTGGGATGACACAAGCACTCAAAAGGGCTCGACACTCCTCTAGAACATTAGGGGGAGTGCTTCCTAATTTTTTCAGTTCTCCTCCAAGCTTAAATATAGGGCTCTAGCGCTTTGATGTTATAGTGAGAGGGCGCTGCTCAAAATACACAAAAAATGGCCAAAAACTGCCAGCGCTCCTCCAAAAGGTAAAGGGGAGCGTTCTCATTTTTCATAGCACTCTGGTGGCCCTTCTAAGAGAGCGTTGGTGCCCTGGTGTGAGTGTAAAGGGAGTGTTGGCCTTATAAAAAAAGAATAAATGTTTTTAAAGTTTTTTATTGCCCAATAATTGTCGAAAAAGCATGACTAATGACTTTTTGATTATTGATGATTGTAGGTAAACTTAGAAAAAGTCATGATCTAGTGGAAAGAAAGAGAGCAAGAGCTCAATGATGTGTCCACCTTGTAAATCCCCCGATCAAGTGATGCATTGAGGAATTGCGGTCTCGTCAAGTTCTTCAAGATGAAAAAGATGAAGAAAGAGATTCTTCTTCTGGAGTATATGATCGGGATGTGGAACATTGCGGAACAGAGATTCCAAATTGGAACACAGCTTCTTACCATTGAGTTGTAATATGTGTACTTCCTGACCGAACTCTCAAAGAGAGGGGCCCCCATTATTTTATCCGAACAGAGGGCACTTCCCGTGCTTGTAGATGAGTACTTGGAAAACCATTGTGTCCCGGGATTGAGATTAGTGGGAGGTAGAATCGCAATCAAAGACATCAGGGATCTACCTCTTCGGTTCATTCTATTTTCCATTACGATTATAGAGGGAAGTACCAACTCACACTTAGTTTCAATATCACAGGTGGCCTATGGTTTACAGTATCTCGAACCAACACTATTTAACTGGAGTGCAGGTTTCCTTCATAATGTGAAGGAACAAATTTTGAGATGCAAAGCAGGGTAGCAGAAGCAGTTTGAATACGGTTCATTTCTAGTTTTGTTCTTCTTAGAACACATTCCTCAGATGCAACCTCACATTTCATTAGCAGTACAACCGGTGGGAGAACCACATATGGAACGCTGGACTAGTCTATCTCTGAGGCTAGGAACAGAGTCAGATTTCAGGTTCACTGGTGACTTCTTCACTTGGATGAGACGCCAATTTATTGTGATAGAAGACTTCCCATACGTCAAAGTATATTTCTGGGGGAGCATGGACCTGGTCCTTCCATATGGGGTGGACTGGGATGCGTCAGGTAAGAAACCAAAAATAATCTCGTCAAGTGTTTTTTTATTTTAAAAATATATTATTTTTTGGGGGTACATAGAAGAATTTTTAACGGATGTATCGTTTCATCATCAAACAAGGGAGCAACATGTCCAAGATATAACGGCATTGGGGCTCCGTAGGGATGCCCAGATAGCAATAGATCATGAGGTAGCAGCAGGGGGTCTCTGAGAGGTTGAGAAAAACCTTCGTGGTCTCACGATGGGTGTCCCTCCTCTTAAGAGGCATGACGTACCCTTGCACTTACAGAGACACATAGTGGGAGTCCCTGAGAGTATTAACTCTTTACTGAGATGAGTAACCCATGCAGTGGTGTGCTACTTAGAGCATAATGTGATGTGGGAGGACTAGGACCTCTCTGATATTTTTTTTGTATAGTCTTTATGACGATGTTATGGGCATGAGGACCCAACATTTTTCCCTTCTATGTACTTTTTTTGATGTAATCAAACATTTTTTGTCACCTTGTATATATACATATCTGAGTTTTTATGGTGCCTAAATTATGTCTGCAAATAATGATGTATTTTTGTGATGTGTTTAATTTACATGTGATGTATGATTTATTTCCTTTATGAAACATCATCTATGTGCGAGATACCGATCCATGATGTAATTAGCTAACAAATCTGAAGTTGTATTAATTCCTCCTGGTATGTGTTTGTATTCGATAAAATCAAACATTCTTTCAATATGATGAACTCGTAGATGGAGATGCAGTAGGATAGGATTGCGAATATCGTAGATTCGATTAAGTTGACAGACCACAAGTTGAGAGTCTAGGTTAATGATCATACGAGATATACCTAGGGAGGAGGCTTCGGTTAAAAGTATGATGATAGCATGACATTCTGCCATGTTGTTAGTTGTTGATCCTAAGAAAATACCTCTTGAACTCACCAACTCGTTAAAGTGGTAAATGACCCAAGCTGTAGAAGCAATGTTCTGGGTGTGTCGACTAGTACCATCTGCAAAGCCGACAAAGATAGGAAATGAAGATGTCATTTGCGCACACAAACACAATACAAAGTATAAGCAGCTAAGGAAAAAATCGTTCATGCAAGAGAAAATACACACCAAACTAAAAATACAATAGTGTACAAAGCACGCATGCTAGATGTTCTATGCATAGTAAATCTTAAGGTAAAGCCCATTTCAGGGCTCACCCAGGGAGATTCTGTCGTAGTTAACTAGCTCGTAGGCACCTCTTTGTAAAACACATTTCACGATGTAAGGACCATGCCACAGAGGTTCTAACTTGGTTGTCCCTAACTTATCATGAGCCTAGTCGTAAATGAGGACTAGGTCTCCTTCTGCAAAAGTACGAGGATGGATGGATTTGTCGTATTAATTCTTGATTCGCTTTTGATATGTCTCATTAACGAGAATAGAATCATGTTGTGTTTCATCCAACCTTGTCATGTGTAAGAAGCATTCTTCTTCGGAAGAAGTGTGAGGCATGAGTTCTACTTTGAGTTTCAACAAGGGAATTTCACACTTGATCGGTGAAACAACTTCTATGCCATATACTAACTAGAAAGGAGTGAATCCAGTAGTAGTTTTCATTGAAGTATGATAAGCCCAGAGAGAGGACAAAATTTGTAGGTACTAAGATGTTTTGTTTTCCCCTACCATATGTTGAATCATGGTTTTAAGGACCATGTTCATGGCTTCAACTTGTCCATTTTCTTGAGGATAGTATGGGGATGAGTTCTCATGGAGAAAACCCAACTTGGCATGCAACTCACTCATCATCTGGTTTTGAAAGTGTCAACCATGATCAATGACAATGGCTTGTGGAATACCAAAGAGAGTGATGATGTGGTTGAAGAAGAAAAGAGATGCAGTATGACCATCATTCATAAAGGTAGGCATAGCCTTAGCCCATTTTGTGAAGTAATCGACGGCGACGATGATGTAACCGTGCCCCCCGGATGAGGTAGGATTACACTGCATGAAATCAATTCCCCATTTGGAAAAGGGGCCGATGGAAATAATGGGATGTAGTGGAGTAGGGTGGGTGCATGCCTTTTTCTAAAAAACTTGGTAGGGTGGGCATTTTTTGACTGCCTCAATACAATCTTTGTAAATAGAGGGCCAAAAGTAGCTAGCATATAAAATTTTCTGAGCTATATTCATCCCAGAAAGGTGACCGCCACATGCTCCAAGGTGACAGTCATTAAGAAAGCATTCAACCTCTTCATGGTTCAAACATCATCATAGGATAGTATCAACACCATGGCAATACAATGTGTCACTGATGATAAGGTAGCGGAAAGAATGATAACGAATACGACGACGTTCTTCACGAGCGATATCTAGCTGAAAACATTGGGTCTGTAGATAGAGAAGGATATCTCCATACTGAAGGTTGCACATGCTAATGAGGAACATAGTATCACCGGGAATATAATCTTTGGGCTTAGTATCATCATCAGCATGGGGAAGGTCGCAGATAAGCTCCGCAAACACCAAGGATTTTTATCTTTGGACTTAGCAAGCTCGAGATCGAATTCCTGAAGGATGACAATCCATTTGGAATATTTTCCCCCAAGAACTTGACGTGTCAGAATGTGATACATGGGGTTAGATTCCGTGATCACTATGGTGGTGCGTAGCTAAATTTAATGATGAAATATTTGGACAGCGATGACGGCTACCAGGGCCTCAACATGTGAATATCGTGTTGATACTGAGAGGGGGGTGAATCAGTATCAAGTACAATTTAAAACATGTTTCAAATTATACTTAAACCATTCAAATATATCCAATGAGCAATGAACAATAGTATAAGAGTTACACCAATACACCACAATACACCATGCACAATATATGGGAAATAATCAATACTTATTGTTCAAGGGAAGTCATGACTTCCAAAGGTAGCTACAGACTCCAAATGTAAAGGGAGGGTTAAACCTCCAAGAGGAATATACAATCCTCCAATATCAAGAGAGGATTTAACTCTCCATTCTTGCCCCTTCCTTCCACCCAAAAAGAAGTTATAGAGAGAAAGGTAGACTTTGTTCAATTATGGTTTATTCAGGAGACCGAACTTGTACAGAATGCCCCGCGCTCAATATTTAACATCATATTCTAAAAATCTCACACAAAAAACTACAATCCGTACACTTTCCAATGAAATTTTTCCCACTTCATTTAGATTCTCTATGAAGAAGTTATGACTGTTTTACCCTGAACACCTGTTTATTGACTAGCTTCAGGACTGGTCAAAAAACCTATCTTCCATAGAGTGTATCTCCATAATTATAGTGAATAAAGAGATTAAAATTTTACCACATGTACCTTGATATGTATTCTCAATACCATAGTAATTTCACTATCTTAATAATTCTATAAAATCCTTTATTGAGAAAATGGTAAGATGACCTGAAAATAACATACCTTAGAACACATCACCAAAAGACTTCATCTTCTCTTGAAATCCAACCTTGTTTACTTCTGATTTTCCTCTAAAATTAGACTTGTTTTTCAAATGAATGTATAATGATATTTATTTATACCATTTATGTCACTTCCTTTTAACATTAGGGCCGACCTGACACTTTCTTATTTTGTAATTATGTTCTTTAATTGTCTTTAGGGCCTACATGTACTTCCTTCTTCAATTCACTTTGTCATCTTCAAAAATTCCTTTCTCCTCAACCATGAGGATCCACGTGACATGCCACATACCACCAAAAAAAGCATGATGTATATTGTCCATCCATGGGTTTTTTATCTACATGTGCATTGTCCTTAATGTCCAAATACATTCATCAATCTTGCGTTCCAAAACCCATGACTAGGGTTGACATCAATGACAACAACCAATCTTCCAACAATCTCCCCCTTTGTCATTGATGACAACACTCATGCTCCCCCTATCATCATGATCCCAATTTCTCTCCTCCTTTGACATCAATGGCAAAGGGTAGGGATTTTCCCCATGAGTTTAATGGAAAAAGGTAACTCTCTTCTTTGGGGATGCTCCCCCTGAACATGTGGCACTCAATAATACTTCATCCTTATTTTTGGCCTTTGGGACTTTTTCTTCCTTGGAATCCTTTTATGTGGGTTCTATCTTATCTCTCTTCTTCATGTCTAGGATGTATATGTTGTTCGGTCTTCTTGTTGTAGTTGCAACCAATCTTCTTGAGTTATTTTGTCTGATTTTACATTTTCGAGAGTCGAACGTAAGAGTGTATCCTTGATCACATATTTTGCTGACACTGAAGATATTGTGCTTCAAATATTCAACCAATAGGACTTTTCCTACTTTTACATTTTCACTTCCAAGATTTACAATTCCTTTTCCAAGAATTTTAGTAGATGAGTCATCTCCAAATGTAACATTTCCACCCTTTTTCTTCAAGATGACAAATTTTATTTGATCTTCGGTCATATGAGATGAGCACCCACTGTCTATGAACCATTCATCTTCTTCTTTGCATTCTTTAGAGACCAATGTTATTTGACAGTTTTCATTTTGTGGAATTTCTTTCCTTTTCCATGTTGTAGTTTCTATACATACATTTGGCATATGATTATTTTCCTTCATCTCTCTGCAATCTCGTTCTTTATGACCAAGATTATTGCACTTGTAACATACAATATTTTGATCCATTAATGGGTCAAATGGATTATAATTTTTGTTGATAGGTCTAATTTTTTTTCCATATTTACTATTTTCACCATTCATGTAGCTTGAATAGTTATTCCCTTCATTGATTCTACAATTGATTTCCTTGTGTCCAAAATTTCCACAAGTATAACAATGTCCAAGAAATAAATTTTGATACCTGGGAGTAAGTGATCTTCTTTGTGGTGTGGTCCATCTATGTTCACGATCTATTCTTATGTAGTTTCCTTTATAATGATTTCTTTCATACCTGATGGGAGAGGATCTTCTTGATGTCTCATTCCTTATAAATTCTAGTCTTCTATCTTGTTGTTAAAATTGTTCTGGAGTGTTGGTTTCATCATTTTCATCTTCCTTCTCTTGTTTTGTTGTCTTCAAACTGTCATTGTATCCTAGTCATGTCTTGTCATTTGGATATATTTGATTTCTAAGGATCTCATCTAATTTTTCAATGCTTTTTTTGAACTTATTCAACTTTTTTGTTGTCAATAGTAGCTCCCCTTTTGTGTGATCCAATTCTGCTTTCAATTTCTCATAATCTTCTAATTGTTCCTTCAAGCTATTAATGGTACTTTGAATCTTGTAATTCTCTTCTTCACAACTAATCAATTCACCTTGTAGTATTATGTTTGTGTTTCTAAGCTTGCTATTTTCAGTTTCAACATGCTTCAACTTTTCAAGATTCTCATCTTCTTGTTCACTCTCTGCATTGTCTTTGTATCCCCAAAAGGACTCAAGGTTGGTTTCTTAGTCTGAATCTTCTTCACAAATGATTTCTTCTTATTTAGAATTCTTGTGATCATCATCTTGGGTTTCTTGGGTTATGAAGAGGAATTATCCTCCATCATTATCTTCTTCATCACTCTCATCTGAGGAGATGTCATTATACTTGGAGTAGAAGCTCTTTTTATTGTTGAGACTTCTCTTTTTATAGTAGCAGTTTTCAACAATATGTCCTATTCTACCACAGTTAAAGAATTTGAGAGGAGACTTACCTTTGTATCTTCCACTTCCCTTCTAAAACCTTCTTACAAAATTTGTTATTTCTTCATCAAGGTTGCTATCCTTGTCTTTTGTATTCTTTATGTCTTTAAAGGCTACTTCATTGTTTGGTTGGTCACTTTCTGTACCTGTTCTCATTTCATATGCTATAAGAGACCCATGTAATTCACCCATTGTCATTTTGGTCAAGTCCCTAGTTTCTTCAATGGCGGAGACCTTAGCATCATACTTCAAGAGAAGTGATCTCAACACTTTTTGTACAACCAAAGATTCATCGAGATCTTCACCTAATCATCTGATAGGATTAACAACTTCATAAACTCTAAGAAGATAGGTTGCAATATCTTCCTTTTCATTCATCTTCAAATTTTCAAATTCTGCTCTATGTCGTTGAAGCTTGACCTGCTTAACTTTTGGATCACCTTCATAGATACTCTTGAGTTTTTCCCATACCTCTTTATCAATGATTCAACCCATCACTTTGCTAGCAATGGTTGGTGCCAATGTTGCTAGAATAACATGTCTAGCTTTTGAATTACAACTAATAATATTCTTCTCATTTGGATCGGTTGGAGCATTATTTGGGATTACATAGCCATTTACAATTGAGTACCAAATGTCTACTCCCAAAGATGTTAGGTAAGTTTTCACTCTATCAATCTAGTATTCATAATTTCTTCTATCAAATTTTTGAATCCCATTTGAAATGTGCTCATGGTCATCCATCTCTGCTCATGATTTTCGTTCCAGTGGTTAAACTATTCTGAAGGCAACCTTCTCTGATACCAATTGTTGATACTGAGAGGGGGGTGAATCAGTATCAAGTACAATTTAAAACCTGTTTCAACTTATACTTAAACCATTCAAATATATCCAATAAGCAATGAACAATAGTATAAGAGTTACACCAATACACAACAATACACCATGCACAATATATGAGAAATAATCAATAGTTATTGTTCAAGGGAAGTAATGACTTCCAAAGGTAGCTACAGCCTCCAAATGTAAAGGGAGGGATAAACCTCCAAGAGGAAGATACAATCCTCCAATATCAATATAGGATTCAACTCTCCATCCTTGCCCCTTCCTTCCACCCAAAAACAAGTTATAGAGAGAATGGAGACTTTGTTCAATTCTGGTTTATTCAGGAGACCGAACTTGTACAGAATGCCCCACGCTCAATATTTAACATCAGATTCTGAAAATATCACACTAGAAACTAAATTCCGTATGATTTCCAATGAAATTTGTCCCACTTCATTTGTATTCTCTATGAAGAACTTATGACTGTTTTACTCAGAACACCTGTCTATTGACTAGCTTCAAAACTGGTCAAAAACCCTATCTTCCACATAGTGTATCTCCATAATTATAGAGAATAAAGAGCTTAAATGTTTACCATAGGTACCTTGATATGTATTCTCAATACCATAGCAATTTCACCATCTTAATTGTTCTATAAAAAAAGTTATAGTGAAAATGGTAAGATGACCTGAAAATAACATACCTTAGAACACATCACCAAAAGACTTCATCCTCCCTTGAAATCCGACCTTCTTTACTTCTAATTTTCCTCTGAAATTAGACTTGTTTTTCAAATGAATGTATAATGATATTTTTTTATACCATTTATGTCACTTCCTTTTAACATTAGGGCTGACCTGACACTTTCTTATTTTGTAATTTTGTTCTTTAATTATCTTCAGGGCCTACATGTACTTCCTTCTTCAATTCACTTTGTCATCTTCAAAAATTCATTTTTCCTCAACCATGAGGATTCACGTGACATGTCACATACCATCGAAAAAAACATGATGTATGCTATCCATCCATGGGTGTTGTATCTACATGTGCATTGTCCTTCATGTCCAAATACCTTCATCAATCTTACAGTCCAAAACCCATAACTAGGGTTGACATCAATGACAACAAACAATCTTCCAACATATCAGAGCTCTGGACTAGATAGAATTTTGCTCAAATAATATATCATGGGTTCCTCACCATTAGGGTCCTCTTGAACTAACACCATAGAAATAGTGGAAGTAGAGGCTGCTAAGTAAAGGAGATATTCCTTCGTATAATTCGGAGGATGCAATAGAGGTGCATTGGTCAATGCATGCTTAAGAGCAGCAAAATATCATTGAGTAGTGTCATCCCAGATGAAAGGGGTGTCTTTCTACAAAAATTGCATAAATCCTTTGGTAATCTCAACGTAGTTACAAATGAAACGACGAAGAAAGTTTTCTTTCCCCTACAAACTTTGGAGTTGTGTCAAATTATTAGGTGGAGGTAAAGCAAGGATAGATTTAATTTTTAATGGATCCACTCAAATCCCGTCCTTGGAAACAACAAATCCAAGGAGTTGACCTGATTTGAAAACAAAGATACACTTATGTGGGTTCAAATGAACGTGGTAGAACCGACATTGAAGAAAAATAGCACGGAGATGACCAAAATGGTCTGATCAACTGGATGAATGGGAAAGTAAATCATTGAGGTAAGGTTCTGCAATATGTTTGATATCGCGGAAAGAATATGACATGGCTCAGTGGAATGTGGCACCAACGTTCTTGAGGCCAAATTGTAGTTTTTGATAGGAAAAATTTCCCCACGGGCAGATGATGGTTTTCTTATGCTGATCAATGGGTAAAATGTCAATCTAGTTGTACCCTGAGAAACCATCCATGAAAGAGAAAATCAAACTACCTACGCAATTATCAATGATTTGGTCGATGAAGGGTGTAGGGTAGTTGTATTTCAGAAAAACCTTATTGATGTCCCTATAATCAATGCCGAAACAAATGGTCCCTTTCTTCTTAGTAACTAGAACAATATTTGAAACCCGTTCTATCAAAGGGACAGGATAGATGAAGCCAGATTTCAATATTTTCTCAACTTCTGCCTTAATAGTTGCGATCTTCTTAGGATGGACCAGGCAAAGTTTCTGTCGAACAGGTTTTACACCTGGGTAAGTTTTAATCTCATGCACAATGATTGAAGGATCGATCCCTGGAATTTCCTCATAGCTCCAAGCAAAGACATCACATAATTTTTTAAATAAAGTGGTATAAGAAACCACTTCCTCGGGCAAACAATTAATACCGAGATTAATATTTTCCACGTCACCTTCCTTGATATAAATGTCAATAATGACCATAGAGGTAATTTTTCCTGAATTCCCCTCAGAAATAGTATCTTGTGTAAGTATGGGTGATTGTGGAAAGTCGACAACATTGGGGGGGCAGATAGAGTGTATATCTTCTTGTATTTCTTCAAGAGGTGGAAGAAAAGAGAATCGATGATGGTTATCATCCCAAGGTACATAGTCAATGCTAAGCATTTCCATAATAGATTTGTCGGACATAAATATTTGAGAAATGTATTCAAAGGTAGACGTCAAGGAATTCAACCAAGATGGCATCGAGTAAGTGTCGAGTGACAAGAGATGTTGGTCATCCAAGGGAGAGGTTGATTGAATAGAAATGTATGAAGCCTCACCTAGACTAAGTGGCATGGTGTCACCTAGTGCATCAAACTTTATAGGACTAGGTACAATCCAGGGATTAGATGATTCCAAACACTAATAAGTCGTACTCAAGATCATATTGACTGTGGCAATATGATGCGTGGTAGGATGGAGTGGTGCAGGGAAGGTACCCATAAGGGTGGAATATTTTAACAATCCTACACCAACACTTTCATACGTGATATTGTGATCTCCCAAGAAAGGAATACTATTGGTAGCAGGAGCGTGAGCGTCGGGTGTACAGAAATCTAACTGATTGATAGTGACAATTTTTCCATGATGAGGAAATTGTACACATCGAAACATCGACGAAGCAACGACAGTCATAGCATAAAACCAACTTTTTCCGAGTAATAAGTTGTAATCGAGGGGAGCATCGACCACCTCGATGTCAACAGTGACGGTTTTTCCACCCAACTGGATGGACAGGGACTGCAAAAGACCGTGAGGATGAAAAACTCACCCATCGAATGCGCACAACATCGTTGGGGATATTTTAACTGCGGGTGATTTTAGGCCTTTCCAAGATGCTAAAGACATGACACAAGTAGAGGCTCCCTCATCCAATATGGTATGGTGATTTTTTTTATTGTGAACAACAACATCAATTTGGAAAGAAAGTTGGTGAGAGATTCGAGACGTAAAATTGTCCAGGTTAAACATGATATTGTTGGATGAATCAGGATCAAAAGCGCCAATAGCAGCCAACAACATTCTAAGTTGACTTGGGTAGTGTTGTAGAACTTCTAACATAGACATAGCACACGATGCTTGAGCCAAATATTCAACAATGTTGTAGTTCTGGGCGGCACATGAACTAGGATTAAAGGTAGATTTGTGGATAGTGCTCTTAGGAGGGCGTAATATAGAGTTGAATGTAGGTTTCTTGATCTGAAGTGATCCAAATGGAGTACTAACAGATGGACTAATGGAGGATGGTGATGGATATGGTAAAGTATCATTAGTGACCTTTCCTTTGTCAAGTTTAGCTGGCATGTCATAGGTCATAGAGAGGGTGGTTAAAGCAATCTTGTTAAATAGATAAATATGGGAACTTGTCGAGGCTTCATCATAAGAAGGGTGGTTGGAATTGACCCTAGAGAGGGAGTTTGAGCAACCATAGATTGTTGTTGAGTAAAATCCTGAGTAAGAACGATGGGTTGGGAATTCCCCTTAAAACGTTTTTCCACTTCATCGCGATGTGGACAGTCTCAAGTGTAGTGATCATCACCACAAATAAGACATGGGAATTTTGGCTTCCACTGTGGTTTCTTTTCGATAGCAGGTGGTGGGTTTTGAGCTTTGGGTTGTTCCTTGTTATTATTCTTCTTGGGTGTGTTCTTTGTCTTCTTCTTACCTCTAGATTGTTGTGAAGGGGAAGATTGAACTTCATTCACCTTAGAGATTTGAGTTTGGGGGGAGGTAGAGGAGAGTGTGGTCGAACTGGGAGTGGATGCCGGAGTAGATCGATTTTCCATTCCATTCATCTGGGAAGAATATTGGGTTTTTATGGAGCCGATAACTCCATCTGCATGTGATGTGGATGATGGTTTAGATGGATCAGTATTTTCATGGGTAGAATTTAGGATCAACTCATACAAAGTACCAGATTGTGAATAAAAAAAAAATAAGTATTGAGCCTGAGCAATGGCCCCTTCATCGGTGACTACACCACCCATGGCGACATCTCGAGCAATCGGGGGTAACAGTAATTTAGTAAACCATTCTGGAAATAAATGGTCATGAATGATTTCTTTGATCAACCTTCATCGTCATCTCCACTCATGAATATGATTGGATATATGCATGGAGTTAGTTTGACGAAGGAAGTTCAAGAGTTTGGTACCTGTCTTGTATTGAATGGGTAGTTGAAAGTGCGTGAGAAAGGACATGGCAAGGGAGTTGAAATCTTGGAAAGAACCACGTGGAAGTTTGATATACCACTTGGATGTTGGGCCTGTAAGTGTTCGCTGAAAAATACATAAATGTATAGAATCGTCCATTAAGGAGTTCGATGAACACCATAAATGGAAAGTCATCACATGATTGTTTGGGTCTTCACCAGCTTTACCATCAAATTTTGGAATATCAGAAGGTAATTTAGCAGGGATCACTGGCCAAAAGGGATAATTCAATATATCATCATTGGTCAACCGAGACAAGTATGGGAGATCCAGAGTCACGAGAAATGGTAGTTGTCGGTTAACTTGAGGATGATAGTGGTGTGGGATAGGGACACCAGTAGGACCATAAACTGGGTTAGGCGGATAATTGTATCCAGTAGGTCCTCCTATGTACAATTGTTGCTGACCAGAATAAACAAGATTCGATGATGGTTGAGAAACATTTTCATATGGAGGATAACCTAATGGTTTCTGAGGATTATAAGTCGGTTGATGGGTTTTACCATAAGGGGGATATACATTTTTTCCATAAGGAGGATAAGGTTGTTGTTGTCCTTGAGGATGTTTCTTCCCAGGGAATAGTGGATTTCCCAGAAAAGGAAAGTGCCAAGGATTTGGTGTCACATTCTGTCCATACAACGGGTTAGGGACTCCAGTCTAAGAATTCCCCCCAAGATGAGATTGTGTCCCCATTTGAGTTTGACTCCCAAATGGAGGTTTCCCCCCAGCATGAGGTTGACTTCCTAGAGGGATATGGAAACCATAAGTGAATTAATGACCAAAGATTCCAACTGGATTAGAGCCACCAAGAAAAACTCCTCCAAACAAAGGTGTAGGGATAGAACCTTTGGGTGTAACCTGGGTAGTGTTGATAATGGAAGAATTCAGAGCTCTATACCCAAGTGGAACTGACAGATTTGGTCTAACTGGTGTTCCAATCAGAGCCTAGGATGGTGTCACATTTCCGGTGGGGATTGTAACAACATGTGGGACCATAGTGGAATGGGCCATCTGAAAAGAAATGATCAAGTGAGGACCAACTGACGGTGTGGCTGACATGATAGTGGAATTGTTGGGTGTACCAGAGAAGTTATCTAAGGGTATTGTGTAAGTATCAGATATTTCAGAAAGTTAGGATACGACAGGTATATAAGAACCTGCCTCTAATCTGAAAATATGTCGCACTGTGAGAGGCAGGTTTTTAAATATGTCAGTAGTCCAAAAGGGATTCTCACCTTCAAGGCCTGTGAGGGGTCCCGTTGGTATTCCAGAAGTATCAACAACAAGTTCTCTGGATGCATTTAGTCAGAGAATACGTCTCTTATAACCATGAGGAAGTCGAAAAGACTCCAGAGAATCGGAAATTGATCGAAAATGTTCTAAAGAGTCAGTTCTTTCCACTTGTGAAGTGGAAGTGTCATGAACCTCACTCTATTGAGGAGAGCCCTTCGGTGGATTAGTAAGAAAAGGTTGATAACCCTTGGGATCTTCTGGGGGTATCCCTTGCATTCTACGTGAATGGCATGGAGGAATATTACCCGAACCAAAAACTTTGCGGAAAAAAACTATGGCCATCTAACGAAAAGAAACAACATACACTAATAAAATCTAGGAATCAAAAACCAAGCAAACAAAACCTTCTCTCGATGACCATACTAGTTGGTGATGAAATCCAATGTCGCGTGATCAAGTCAAGAAGGGGCTAGGATATGAACAGGTGGAATAGTTTCGATGGCGACCTTCTTAATGGACTTACGCCTTGGTGCAAGATTCCACACAGTAATTGTGGATTTACCCTCCATGGAGCCCGAGTGGGTTTGACCAACGTCTGTTCCAGGTAAGTGAGACTTCCCTTCACTTTCACCTTGTGTAAGAACCTAAATATTATGGCTACTAAGGACACCAACTTGTAGTCAACCCTTAGATGGGTACAGTCGACAGTCCAGTCTGAACGTATGGGAAGGATAACAAGTTCAAAATCCTTCGAGAGAAATGAGGACAAGTGGACCAATAGAACTCCAGAGGACCCAGAATGGATTCATAATTCATGAATCACTAAGACCAAATGAAAACAGTTGAACCTCAAGAAGAACCCCCAATATAATTTCTGACTACTATGAATGATTTAACCATGGAGGGATAATCTCCATAACTCTCCCGAACACGACCTCGTGCATAACCCCTGTGTGAGAGGGGGGTCCCAGAAAGCCTATACAACAATTGGATTTGATATCCCTATCGCAAGATGCTAGTGTTTGTTTTGAATACTTTGGAGAGTTGTACTCACAGCCTAATCCAAAGTGATAATCATAGTCTAATGTTGGTGGAAGATTATAAAATCAAAATGTTCTAGATCAATTTTAATTAGCGTTAATTTTGCACCTGTTCTTTACTAAAGGGTGTATGAAAGTGAAACTTGATGGTATAATGACTCAATTCCCAAAAAATGCATAAGAGATGATAAACAATATTTTCTTTCAATTAATGTCTATGTAAGGGAAGGAGAAAAATGTTCTTTTCATTGTCAAACACTAAGATGCAGTATCCTCATGCAATTGTTTCTCAATAAAATCCAATATAATGTTAAAATTTTCATAGAATTGTTCTAAGATCCAAAAACCAATCAGAAAAAATATATCCTTTTGTTTATGTGTGAATGATAATCAATTTGATGTAAATCTTCCTATGTCAATCATACTTTAATATCAATGAGATTTAGACAATCAGAGGAAAACTTTACACAAACAAAAACACACTCTCGTTGTGATTAAACAAGAAACAAAAAGGAAAACCAAATTTGCAAAAAAGAACCAAAAATCTCAAACAAAAGAGAAATGTTGTAAAACTGACCTCAAAGATCAAATGGAATGGTTCATAGATCTCTGATTTTCCTTACCATAGCTTTCATTCAGTCAGATAAATGAGAATAAAACAATAATTTGATTCCAAGTCTTCAAAGGAGAAGAGTGACTCAAAGTAAGGAAAAAATGTCAAAAAATCCAAACAAAAGGTAATCAATTCTGAGAAAACAAAGTGTTGAAGGTCAAAACAAAGATACACCGAGGTTGTAAGAACTCTGAGCAAAAGAAAACATCAAAAAATGGACTCAAAGACTAATTCCTTACAAGATTTCTAATAGAAAAAGAGAAATTCTCTGGTGTCAAGGGCACCAGAGTGTTGCAATGCTCTGTGGAAGCCTAGCAGGGAGCATCGACGCTCTGGTAGCAAAGGCAGGACAACACTAGCCTCTCAAAATTCAGAAAAATATCCAGAAATCCAAAAACTAAAGCAAACTTAGAAATTCAAAGTGTATAGGATGAATTAAAGAGCCAATCAACACATCTAAGAATTAGAGACACAATATTAATAAAATAAAAAATGAGCAAAGGATAAAACAAGATCTAGGAAGGAAACCAAAACTGAAAGTTTTGATTTCCCCAGTGGAGTCACCAATTTCTATTACAGGAGAATCCCCATGTGGACAAGTGGATTCCCTCTTGGGCTCTAGACTCCTAAGACCAAGACAGAAAACGTGCTAACATTGGTCACTGACATCTTTTTAAACCTAGATAAACTAATGTATAGAGAAGAGGAAGAAAGGTTTACCTTTTTAACGATGTTCATCCTCGCACAGTTCGAGTTGAGATTTGATCCCCAAGATCCTCAATAAGTCCCGCAAAACAAACAAAGACAAAACAAGCTTCCTATTCTACTAATATTAGTTTGAAACTATATCTGTCTAATAGAGACAAGTTCATGTAGAATAAACACAACCTTGAAAGAAATAGGCCAAGCACATATGTATATTAATGAGAACAATAGAGAATACTTATAGACCTTTGATGAAGGTGCAACAGACTTTCCTAGCTCTCCTTGTCCAACCCTTTGCTCAAATAATCCACACAAAATTATTATGCTTCAATGATATCTCCCTTATGAGATCTTAAGTTTGATGCCTTCAATCTCTCCTCCTTTCACCATGAGGAGGCCTCCTTATATAGGCTTGGAGAGGCCTAACCACTTAAGAGATTCTTGGGATAGGTTGAGGATCCTTCTCCTTCAGTTGAGGATCCTTCTCCTTCAGTTGTGGATCTTCCCTAAGATCGAGCCTTTACCTCAGATCTGAATCCAACCAACTCCAGAGATGAGGAGGATTCTTCCTTGATTTTCCTTAATAGTCCAAAATTCACTCAAAAAGGGCCAGCACTTCCTCATAATGGGGCACAGAGCATTGCAATGCTCCCCCAAAAGAGGGTACATAGTGTTGGCACTCCCTGTGGTTTTTTTCATGGAAAACGACTTGTACTCTTTGTCAAATGATTTATCCTCTTCAAAACCAGTATTTTGAGGTGTATTTTAAGTGTTCTTGATAATGTTTTCCAAGAAATGACATAGGGAAGATGATAATATGATATTTGCGACACTTGCGGCCAAAATGAAACACTTGTGACCAAAATGTGAAACTTGCAACATTGGTAATGATGACACTAGGCCATCACCGTAATGAGTAACTTTGATGTGTAACAGATGGTTCTCCAACTTCACATGGACATAAATCTCTAATCATGAGGAGTTATGTGACGTTTCACATACCACCAGAAATGGAATGACATGTACTATCCATCTAGAATATTCTTTCCTGCAACCATATCAAAACTCATACCATTATCCATAAAAAAAAACTTGGTTCCATTACCCAAACCTTTGTGTTAACAGAACTTCTTCAAGGGTTGACATCAATGACAACCAACCCAATTAATCAACAATATCCCTCTTTGGCATTGATGACAACACTCTTATGCAATATTGAATTCATATCACTCATGCTCCCCCTATGACCATCGCTCCCCTTGGAACCATGCCTCTGTACTCTTTCTCCAATCATTTACTTTTGCATCTAATAAATCTCTCCCCCTTTTTCATCAATGGAAAAGGTATCTTTCCATCTGGGGTTGCTCCCCCTGATTGAAATCTTCCTGAAACTGATCTCCCAACCTGAACTTTCCTCTTTATGGTGCTTCCTTGTGTAAATATAAGACATATAATATAAGCATTCAAAAGCATTCATTTTGGAGTATAAATTACTCTGAGTCTATGGTGAAGATACTCAAAGGATTCCCTTGGAAGAGGTTTTGTAAATATGTCTGCCACTTGTTATTTTTTGCCCACGTATTCAACTCTGATGTTCTTATCTGCAATTTGTTCCTGTAGAAAGTAATAATTTATTAGAATGTGATTCATCTTGGAGTGCATCATCGGGTTCTTTGAGATATTCATGGCGCTTATATTATCACAATAGATTCGAATGGGATCATCATACTCAACCTGTATATCTATCAAATTTTATTTCATACATAGAACCTAAGTACAACATGATGTTGTTTCAATATACTTTTCTTTGGATGTAGATAAAGATACCGATGATTGTTTCTTGCCTAGCCAAGATACTAAAAAATCCCCCAAGTAGAATGTTTCTCCACTGGTGCTTCATCGGTCATCAATGGAATGTGACCAATCTGCATCTATGTAGGAAATACACAATAGATCCTTTCGTTTTGGATACCATAATCCAAACTCCTCTGTTCGTTTGAGATATCTGAAAATCCTCTTCACTGCTAATACACGTGATTCCTCTGGTGCTACATGAAATTGTGCCACCTGTCCAACTTCCTGCATTACATATGGTCTAGATGTTGTCACCTATAGTAAGATACCAATCATTGACCTATACTTCCTTTGGTCTATAGACATTGAATCATCACATTTTCTCAACTTGCAACTAGTTTCCATAGGAGTGGTAACTGGTTTGCAATCTTCCATTCCAAACCTCCTTAGTATTTCTATGATATACTTAGTTTGAGAAATACAAATTCCTTGGTTGCTTTGACATATCTGAAGACCCATAAATAAGGATAGTTCTCTAATTAATGACATTTCAAATTCATTTTTCATATCCTTTGCAAATATCTATCTTAGCCTGTCATCAATACTTCCAAAAATAATATCATCAACATAAAATTCAATTAATAAAATACTATCTTGAGTTACCTTGATGTAGAGGTTGTTGTCTACACTTATTTTTATAAACCCTACCTGATGTATATATTTATTCAGTCTAGAGTACCATGCTCTAGGATCCTGTTTTAGACCATACAAGGCCTTCTTCAATTTACACACATAATCTGTGTTCTCTGACAATTGAAATCCTTCTGGTTGTTGAATGTCGACTTCTTCTTCAAGTTCCCTATTAAGAAAAGTTGATGTTACATCCATATGATACACTTTAATATTCTTGGAGCATGCATAAGATGAAATCAATTGGATTGCTTCCATTATGGAAATTGGGGAAAATCTATTCAAAGTTGATTCCATCAACTTGTGTGTATCCTTTATATACCAATCTAGATTTGTTCCTTGTAGCCTGTCCATCTTAACTCAATTTATTTTTGAAAAACCCACTTTGTGCCAATCACATTCTTATTCTTTGGTCTTGGAACAAATTCCCAAGTTCCATTCTTCTCTATTTTATCCAATTCTTCATCCATGGCCTTATTCCAGAATTCATCCTTACTGGCCTCTTCAAAACTATTTGGTTCAATCGTAGATAAGAGTGTTTGTTGGCACAGGGGCAGACCCAGGGTTCAATGCTTACAAAAATGCACCAACAAAACCCTAACCACCAACCCTTTTGGAAACACCTACGAAGCAGATGAAGTCTCACCCGAGGTAGAGGCAGGGGTGGTTGTAAGACTCAGATGTCTGCAACCTTAGCTGGGACACAGATCTGTGATTGTAACACCTTAACAAAGAACTTAGCAGTTATAGTTCATTAATATTCATTCTTAGCTTACAACACATCTAAACCCTAATAATAGATCATCGTAGTATCCACACAGATCCAACAGATTCAAGCACTAAGCATACCAACATAGATCAGATCTAGCATTCATTCAAATTATTCAAGACTAAGCTATCACATAGATTATTCTAACCATATATCAGTGCACTAAGCATTTAACCACATGAACAAGAGAACAACCATAAAGAACTAAGCAACCACAACATGGGGTATACGTGGTTCACGCCCGCTCCAGGGTTACGTCCACCAACTCTTCTTTTTTATTTCTTTCTGTCAATATTCTACATGCACAGAGCCGTGATATCTTACTCCGCAGAGGACAAGATATCTGCACACACTTTGCTAGATCCTCCTTCCCCGAGTTACAACACAAATCCTCTTCACAGGCTCTTACAATCACTTGCACTTAGCTATGCAAGTTCTCAACATAGCATGCACAAATCACTTACAAGCTGAACTTAGCACAGTGTCTAGCCTCTCTTCGATCACATAGATCGAACCACTTCCTACATCACCTAGATTTCTATTTATAAATTACAAAAAGGGCCTAAACATGGGTAAACCCATGGGCCGACATCCCATACCCATTACATAAGACCAAAACCCAAAAATCCCTAAAAATGGGTCGATCCACTTCGACTTTCACTCCACCTTTGAAAGCCTGTCGAAGTCCCAAAAGTAGGTCAAACATGAACAAGGATCATCACAACTTAGTCAAGGGCTAATAGGCCCCCAACACTCACCTGTGACTCGTCTAGCCAGCTCTACTTCAAAATACTCGATCTTGGCTCAAGTTGCTTCGACTTGTTGCTACACCACGGACTCCTGCTCGGTGAACTCCTGAAGAACTTCCTCGTTCACAGGTCCCTCTAAGCGTTGTTTGACTAAAGTGACTACTTGTTCCAGCTCTGCTCCTCATCCTTCAATCTCTTCAAATAGTTGGCAAGCCTCATCCTGTATTGGTTGGAGCCTCTGAGTCAATTCCATGACTTTGCTTTGAATGGTATGGACCTGCTGCTGAGAAGTGTGATTTTCTTGGGATCACTTCATCCTCTCAACGACTGACATGGGCTTCAACTACACCTGTACTATTTCTTCTTGATGCTTCGCCTCTTGGAGCTGTGACTCCAGTGCCTTCAATTCAGGATCCTTAGTGAGTTTCTCATAATTCTAGGCACTACGATCACTTAGTGTTTACATTCCATGGCGAGGGCATTGATTCTCTCAACTTCGCTTTGAGCAGTTGCTTCTCTTTGATCTCATACATCTAGCAGAGTGCTGGTCACTATTTGTAGCTCTAAGTCTTCTATTCTTTGTTGAAGTTGTTGGATAGATTCTGCGAGCTATGCTACTTGATGATCCACTCGGTCTCCTTCCTTTGGCTCTAATCCTATCACAGAGTGAAGTGATATGTTGATTGCTTCTTTGACTCCAATTTGCTCTACGAGAAACTACTTTTTCTCTTGTTGGAGATGCACTTTCTCCTCTTCAAACTTGGTTTGAAGGTCATCCTTGTCCTTTTGTGCAACTCAGTGTTTCTCTACCATTTCCTCTTGGGATTGTTTTAGGGCCATTTTGTCCTGGCCTTTCTCAACTTGTGCTCGACAAAGGTGAGCTTCAGTCACATCAATTGGTCTGTGGAGTTGGGTAGGCTCATCTCCCAACTCTGGTTCTTCTGATGGCGAGGGCACGGTGGATACTACATGGCTGGATTGAAGGGCCTATTGTACCCCTATGAGTTCAAGATCGATCTTGTCATACATCTCCTCCTATTTGGATTCATGTTTCTGCAATATATCCTACAAGGCATCTACTACAGGTGCGATGACGAAGTCGAAGTCATCTACAGTGAGCACAGTCTGCATCTTAGTCAAGGTGGCTTTGGAATTCTTTCTGGAAGTGGGTTTCCCAGGGGAAACGTTCCTCTTCTTCAAGGTATCAAACTCATCAATAGGATCCCTAATCAATGTTACTTCACCCTGCTTCTAATGATATTATTTTCCATTGGTCTCTTCTTGATCTACTTTGTCATTACCCCCTCAACCAGGTGATATTGAAGAATTTTCTTCCAATGCACTTCTCAATTTTTGGACCTCTTTGGTCTTCTTCCTTATGCTAGGTCCAGGGGTATCCTTTGCTTCATGAGTCATCTCTAGGCTATCGATTATTTCAGGGTCTGACATTTTGGCAAGGTTAGTGGGGATGAGGAGCTTTGCCAACCATCCCTTGGTTATCTCTTCGAGGCCCTCCTCTGTGAGCTTGTAGTATGACTGAAGCTCTTCCTTATGCTCATCTTCTCATGTGATGATATAAATGAAGTGTCGATCTACATAGAACTTCATGAGGGGTCGAAATTGATGCAGGGTGTTTGGCATCATGCGAGGGACAACTTTGATAGCCCTCTTCATTTAGAAATAATATGTATGAAAAACCACGTTCGACTGCCACTGTTTTCCCATATCGCTCGAGTACCAGAGAATGGTGAACTTTGCAGCGAGCGGCTCGAACGAATCAATTTCTAAGAAGGTCTCACCTTCCGACATCTCTCAAGCAGTAAATGCAATGAGGATAAGGAGTCAGCTAAAGTGGAACTCATAGCCCTAATCCTGAGCTTCCTCACAGTCTAATTCCAGTTGTTTGACCAAGTACTTCGCCCAATTCATATGGAGTCCTTCTACACATTTCCCAGCGATGGCAACAATGAATCATGTGACCTATGTAGGTCGGTTCTTTGCCACAAGATTTCCTGCGATCAACTGATAGGCCAGGTGCACTGTGCCATTCTGGATGGAAGATACCTTGTAGCCTCGCGTTCCCTTTTCTCCATCGCCATATGTGTCTTTGATCTCTTGTGCCAATGCGCGATATGCAGCCTTCCCTGGGTAGAAGTCCTGTGGGTCGGGTCCTTTCATTCTCAATCCGATGATCCTATGGATCAACGTCAGTCTAGCCATAGGTAGCCGCCATGGTAGCACAAGAGCAGGAGCTTAACATAGGTGGTAACCTCATGATGCCTTCCAAAGTGTGGAATATTCATTACATTCAAGAGGGTAGACTGCATGAGGTTCATAGTCCATGGCTGGGGGATTATTTTTGAGTTCCTCCCCTTCATCCTGGTCAAGTATTTGTAAGGAGAGAGCATACTATGGTTCTTGTGGTCTCCTAGGTTGATGTCGCTGAACTTCAACGTCGCGACATTTTCCTATTGCGTTCTAACTAAATGTATCCCATTCGGGAGGTATGCAGTAACCATGGTGTAATGAAAGTCCGTCGAGACACTGTCATGACTCACCACGCCAGCCAGAGGCAGGATGTAGTTAGGTAGGATGGTTCATATTAACTTCATCTTCACTAAGTCATCTCTATGCTTGGTTCTCTTCTCTAATGTCGATTGGGATGGTCTGAATTCGTGAGTAGTTGACGAAGAGGCTTTCACTCCTCTCGTTGATGATGCTTGAATACCTGTGGACATTACTTTTTCAGCCATGATGGATGAGAACTTCTTCGAAATCCTTCTCTATGGCGTTGATTGCATCTGACATACACACTCAAGATCGAATAACTCAGGTGGATTTTAAGGTAGATAGAGAGGTAGTGGGGGGCACCAGAGGGCCCATAGTGATAATAGTGGAGGTCATTCAATGTAAGGTGGACTAGGTCCACTATATTATTAAATAAGGTCTACTATGGTAGTTAGATATAATAAATGGGTAATTAGATATAATAAATGTAAGAGGACTTCTTAGAAGATTCCTCCTCTAGAATGTTCTTAGGTGATGGTAGCACTATATAAAGGGGTTCAAGCAATGTAATGAGATATGAAGAGAAATATTGTATTGTGAGTTGTAGCTCAATAGGAAGATGCCCCCTCGAAGAGGCAAGTGAGAAGGAGAGGATCCCTTCCATAATAGGATCCATTGTATGGTGTTTCCCTACTCAAGGGTTTGGTAATAACATAGTTTGGTTTATTCTATTGCTTTGTGGATCTATTGTGTATTCAGTATTTGTGGTGATTATATTTCCATATCTAGTATAGGTACTTAACATGGATGAATGAGTGCACAATGCAATGGAACAGGTGTCGTTCTCAATAAACACAGTGTGGTAGCAATGAGTTGGCTAGGATAAAATTCACAAAAGTGTTATTGGTGCAACAGTCGATGGACTAAGTAGACACGATGTCACAGATCTCTCCAACGGATGAGAGGCCTTCATCAATGTGGTTATGTCCATTGTGGCATGGTCCCAAAAGTCTGATGGCGATTCTTCAGGTCAATACTGTTGTTTTAACCATTCGGGGCATCGATGTAATGATTATAATGCTTTCAATGGCTATATCGCTTCTCCATGGAGAAGTGCCATGTTCCGTTGTTCTGATATCCCGACGAAGTTCCAGTCTTACAAACCTTCCTTCTGTGAAGTCCCCTATGGAACCTTCTGTAACTTTTCTATCTTTGCTCTCTTCTTACTGAGATTTCTATCCTTCTTCCTAGTGATCTTCATTTTGATATTCCTCTTTCCATTATGATTCTTATCTCCTTTTGGCATAGTAACTTTGCATTGTTGAGATTCTTTCATAGGGTTAGAGACTAATACTTCTTCTCTATCTAGGTTAGGTGTTCTACTCGTCTGTGAGTCTGCTTGTGTTATTTAAACTTCGACATCCGAGCTTCTGGTTCTAAGTAGCTTTGATCTATTCTCCTATTCTTCAATCAAGTGTGCTATCCTCCTAGTCATGAAATATTTTAATTCTTTCTTCTTCTTCTCTAAGACTTCCTCTTCTTTTCTTCTAGCCTGATCCTTTTCAATCCAAAGTTTCCCTAGTAATATAGAAAATGGGGCGTTGTTCTCAACAAATTTAACAACCTTGAAATATTCCCCTATTGAAGTTACATGAGCACTCATAGATATCTGGGTGAGTCTTCCACATAGGTTTATCATCTTTCCTCCAAATAATCATATTCCTCCCAATGAAGGAATCATAGCAAACTTTCCTAAAGTTTCCCAAGTTCTTTATGTCATGATATTTACCTGTGTTTCTTCACCCAGGACACAGTCAATGTTGAATTCTCCTATTCTTGCTTCTATACGCTCTTGTACTTTGAAGATCTCTGATAAGTTGATATTATTTTGATCATTCAGGGTTTCTTTCATTTGTAGCAAGACATTCTTTGATTTTTTCTGGGTTTCTGCCATGGTCTCAGTTTCTTGACCTTCCTCAGGGTTTTCTTGTCTCATATTCATTCTTTCGAGCCTAGCAATCATTCTAGGGAAATCTAAAACTTCATGACCCATGGATTTACAACAAAGACAACTAGGTCTTCTACTAGGGAATTCCTTAGCAAGATGTCCCAGTCTTCTGCAACTGTAACAAAGAGTTAATCCTCTCTTTCTTTTAAATGATCCCTAGCCTTTCCTGTACTACGCACTAGGATCATAGTAGCTAACTGGAAAAACGTTCTTTCTAGGGTCCTGCGTCCATTTGTTAGTCCAAACATTCTTTCTATGCATAGGAATAACATATCTTTCACTATTTTTGTCAGATCTACTCATATCAAACCTTCTTTCGTCTAGTTGTGCCCTACTTTTCAATCTAGGACAAAATTTATGAAACATACCTAGATGCATACTTTTGAAACAAAAATTTCCACTTATCTTAACTTTTCAATCAAAAACTTTCACTGTTCTTACCTTTATCAGAGCACAAAGCTTTAAGGTCTTACCTCTTTAACCAAAACTTCTTACATTAATTTTATCAGAGCACAAATCTTTTAGGTCTTACCTCTTATCTTCAGATCTGACTTTTCTTCTTTGGCACAGATCTTCACAGGTCAAGTAACACACTAGGGAAACAGATCTATGCACAGAGCTTTCTCTTTTATGTAGTTCCCAACAATCATAGTTTTAGATCTCGACAACGAAACCATTTTTTGGCATAGGGGCAGACCCAGGGTTCAACGGTTACAATAGTGCACCAACAAAACCCTAACTACTGGCCCTTTCGGCAACACCTATGAAGCAGATGAAGTCTCACCCGAGGTAGAGGCAGGGGTGGATGCAGGACTCAGATGTCTACAACCTTAGCTGGGACACAGATCTGTGATTGTAACACCTTAACAGAGAACTTAGCAGTTATAGTTCATTAATATTCAGTCTTATCTTACAGTTCAGTTAAACCCTAATAATAGATCAACGCAGTATCCACATAGATCCAATAGATTCAAGCACTAAGAATACCAACATAGATCAGATCTATCATTCATTCAGATTATTCAAGACTAAGCTATCACATTAGATTCTTCTAAGCATATATCAGTGCACTAAGCATTTAACCACATGAACAAGAGAACAACCATAAAGCACTAAGCAACCATAACATGGGGTATATGTGGTTCACCCCCACCCTAGGGCTACGTCCACCAACCATTATTCTCTATTTCTTTATGTCAATCTTCTACATGCATAGAGCCATGATATATTACTCCGCAGAGGATAGAGGATCTGAGCACACTTCGCTAGATCCTCCTTCCCTGAGTTACAGCACAAATCCTCTTCACAGTCTCTTACAATCACTTGCACTTAGCTCTACAAGTTCTCAACATAGAATGCACAAAGCACTTACAAGTTGTACTTAGCACAGTGTCTAGCCTCTCTTCAATCACATAGATCGAACTACTTCCTACATCGCCTAGATTTCTATTTATACATTACAAAATGGGCCTAAACATGGGTAAACCCATGGGCCAACATCCCCATACCCATTACATTTTATTCTTCCTTTAATTCTCATCCACCTATTTCATCAATTGTTACATTGATGTTTTCCACAACTTTTTTCAACCTCAGATTGTAACACTTGTATGCTTTCCTTGTACTTGAGTAACCAACAAGTACTCCTTTGTCCACACGAGAGTCAAATGTTCCCATTCTGCCATCTTCTCTTTTGATGTAGCATTTTCTTCCAAATATCTCTAAGTGCTTCACATTTCCTGGTCTTCCTTTCCATAGCTCGTAAGGAATTTTTTCATTGTTGATTTTGAGAATCACTCTGTTTTGAATGTGAATTGTTTTATGCACTACATGTGTCCAAAAAATGTCTGTCAATATTTAATCCGTTAGCATTGTTTGAGCCATTTCCTTTACTATCATGTTCTTTCTTTCAAAAAATCCATTCTGTTGAGGTGCCCTAGCAATGGAGAATTGCCTTTTCATTCCATGTCTGTTGTAGTAGTCCATAAATTAATTTGAAGTGAACTCTCCTCCATTATCATATCTCAAACATTATATTTTTGAATCCATTTCATTTTCAACCATTTCCTTGTAGACCTTGAAGTTTTCAAAATATTCTGACTTATTCTTGAGAAAGAAAACTGCATTCATTCTTGTCTAATCGTCAACTAATAACATAAAGTATTTCTCACCTTTTAAACCCTTTTTTGTAGTTGGTCCAACTATATAAATATGAACAATTTCTAGTGGTCTTGTCGTCGAATATTCCTTTGATTTTAACATGGTCTTTGTTTACTTTCCTTGTTGACAATGATTTCATAAAGTGTTGGTTGGTTTCTTGCTCTGGGGGATTTCTCTAACTACTTCCTTTTTGCTGACTTTGACAAGGTAATCAAAGTGTATCTGACCCATTCTTTTGTGCCATAGACAACATTCATCTTCCTTTCCTAGACAACATTTTTTATTTCCAATTTCACTTAATACATATATGGTGCTTGAAGTTCTTGCAGTTGTTGTATTCAATTTTATTGAACTGATTTTCTTATATCGCACTTCTGTGAATCAAAATTAATTTTATGAACTTGGTCACACATTTGACTTACACTTAGAAGATTATGTTTCATATTGTCTACTAGTAGAACATTTTCTGCCTTGGTATTCTTGTTTCCAATTCTGATTGTGCCTTTTCCAATGATTTTAGCTTAATCATCATTTCCGAAGGATACTGATCCATCTCTTTCCTTTCTTAATGTAAGAAACTTATATTTATCACATGTAATGTGTTTTGAACAGCCACTGCCAACATACCAACCACGTTTCTTATAATTATCTTGTAGAGCGAGTGTGCATTCTTCATTTCTATATTGATTCTTCTTTATTATCCATGTTCTCTTTTGAGGTTCATGTCTATGACTGTTGTAGTACTGTTGTGGTTCTCTAGGAGGGACTGTCATTCTACAATGTTTGTCCATGTGTCCAAAGTTGTTTCACTTTTAGCATTCCACTTCAGTTCTCAATAATTCAAACTTGTTGTAGCTTCTTCTTTGTATTTCAATAGGCCTTCTTGGATAACCATTTTGTGTATGAATTTCAAAGTTGTTTATGTTCCTCCTATTAGCTATGCAATTTACATCTTTATGTCCAAAATTATTGCTTTCATAACATAAACCAAAAAATATAGTTTGATACCTAGGAGTTGAAGATATTCTGAAAGGAGTTACTTTTATGAATCCTTCTTCTTCCTGAGGCCTATTTTTTTCTATCGCTCGTTGATTCTAAAATCTGAATCTTCTCGGTGGAGGAGTGACCCTATGATATTCCTTGTAGGTCTTCATATCCTTTTTGATTGTTTTTGCATAACGTTTTGGATGTGTTTCTTGTTTGGTTGTTTTGGAGCTTGATCCCTTTTCTATCTGATTTTATCCAAGTCCAAACTTGTCATGATGAGGCTTTTGACTATTGATAATGTCATCCAAAACTTTTGAGTTGTTCTATATATTTTTCTTTTGAATATCATTTCTCAATGTGGCAATATTTGCTTCCAAATTTCCAATGATCTTGTCTCTTTCTTCTAGTTGTTCTTTGAGTGCTTCTTCAATTCTTTTATCTTCTTCTATTTGAACCTTCAATTTCATGATCATTTGTTCTAGTTCCTAGTTGTGTTCTTTCTTTTCTAGTTCTTCTTGTATCTTCTTGTTTTTCTTCTTTTCTCTTCTTATAACTTCTATGGAACTCGACAATTCTTCTCGGTATTCAACTTCTACCTCCTCATACTATTCTTTTGTGTCTTATTTATTAGAGTCTTCTATTTCCATGAATATAAATCTTTATGTCTCACTGTCACTAACTTCATCTTCATCTGATGAGGAGATGCATAAGCGTTTCTTGAAATCTTTCTTTTTGGTTCTTTTTCCTTTATATGTTTTTTTTCTATTTGAGTAATCTTCATCATTCCTCTTATTTTTATTATGGGGACATTTTTAAGAAAAATTACCAATACCATCACAATTAAAACAAATCATTGGAAGCTTACCTTTATATCTATCATTGGTTCCCTTGTTTAATATTTTGACAAAGTTGGCCACTTCTTCTTCATCATCTTCTGAGAAGTCATTATTGTTTATATGTTCCCTTTTCTTTCCCTTTTTCTTTGACCTTTTGGATTATTTGAAAGCTTCTTCTTTTATTTCTCGATTTTCCTATTCAGTTCTCCTTTCATATGCTATGAAGATTCCATGTAGTTGATCCATGCTTATTGAGTCTGGATCTCCTCTTTATTTTAGTGTTGATATCTTAGGATAAAATCTCATAGGAAGAGATATTAGTACCTTTTGAACAATTATAGATTCTTCAATTTATTCTCCCAATCCTATGATTGCATTCATTGTTTCATCGACTCGTAAGAAGTAAGATGCAATATTCTCATCTTCCTTCATATTTAGTTGTTCGAATTGACCTCCGTAAGTTTGAAGTTTTGTTGCTTTGAGTTTTGAATCTCCTCCATAAATATTTTTAATTTTTTCCCAAATCTCTTTAGCGGTTTTACAATGTACAACTTTGGTATATATAGATTCACCAATACCATTCAGAAATGCATTTGTGGCTTTGGAAGTATTTTGACTGAGTTTCATTTCTTTTTCACTTGTCAGCAGAACTACTAGTTTTTTATATCCATCTACTACTGATTGTCAAATTTCAAATCCATGCGTATGTATATATGTTTTAATCCTTCTACTCCAGAATGCATACTTTTGTCCATCAAACTATAGTATTCCATTTTTATACATGTTGTTTCTCTCCATGATCTACCTCTCAGCGATTAAATTGATTTCTGAAGGAACCTGATTTGATTCCAATTGTTGGATTACTAAGAGGGGGGGTGAATCAGTAATAGAGAAATTTAATCCTTTTTAACCATAAAATGCAAGTGTTATATCAATGTAGCATTATCATCCAATAGTTTTAGAGTAAATAAACAATGAACAAATAAGAAATCATACACATACATAGCACACCAGTGTTTTTAAGTGGAAACACAAAGCGAGAGAAAACCACATAATGCTTTTTCTTATATGTCTTTAAGAATTACATTCATTGGAAGCACTAACTTCCTTTGTTTTTCAGCTACAACTGGAAGGAGGATCCAACCCCCTAGTTTAAAAGAATACAACCTAAGGGGAGATCTAACTCCCAAGTTCTCTAGATACAACCAAAATGAGGCTACAACCCCCTATGTTCTCCAGCTACAACCGGAAGGTGGCTACAACCACTTGTCCTTTCCCTGTCCACCGGTCCATTGGTGCATGTTCATAGACACATTGATTTATGTATGTTCTTATATGTAATGCAAGGTCAATAGGGTGTAATTGATAGTCACTGTATATGAATTCGTGTACTTATAAGAGTTACATGAAGGAATGAGTCAAGTCAAGTCGAATCCTAGGAGTCGAGTCAAGTAGAAAAAAATAAATTAAAATGTTCTCCATTGATTCATGACTCGTGAGCATATCACTTGATTTCTTCATACTTAGTGAAAATAGAAAGGAGGGGGTTAAACGTGCGTCTTCTTCAAAGGTTTTTCATATTTAGTGAAAATAGAAAGGAGGGGGTTAAACATGCATCTTCTTCAAAAGCAGGCGATCCCCTGCACCATTGTAATACAAGTCAGTCCTTAGCCGAAAATATCCATCTCTCATATTTAAGTGATCCTTCATAATGATAATCACTCATCCTTCATGTAATGTAAAAATGCAAGACTCCATACATTGCCAGAGAATTTAAGCAACACACCCATGTTAAAAAGAAGCAACTTGACACAGACACAGAGAATATGAGAATGAATTGATACTTTTGCATCAACAAATGATGAGAAATAGAGAAGTGACTAAGCACTTGAATAAAATATTGAGCATCGACAAAAGAAAATTTTGCAGCAGCTAAGTGAGCAGAGAACTTACAGAGAGGATTAATTATGAGAAACAGTAGAAGGCATTCAAGAGAGATGTTTTACACACACAAGAAGAATTTCAAGAAAAGATGATGAAAAAACATCGAAGTGATAAATCCCTTGAGTACAAGAGTTATAGAATAGTTTTTGGGTCGTGACAACGAAAGAGTGGTATGAGTGGTCGATGGAGGAAACCATCATCGATCTCATATAACAAATCCTCTGAGAGCGAGAGCTTGATAGAGTGTGTGAGCAATATAGGTATGAATTGAGCGACTGACTTGGAAATATCAATAGTTGGGGCGACTCTTGAAATAAATCAGAGTTGATAAAGGAATGCAAAATATGGAGATCGAGGAGATGGGACCTGTAATATATAGTCACTCAGATACAGTAGAGACTAATCATATTAAACCTTGTATACGTCTATCACCCTATCCAGTTGGTGACTTTTGTGGCTGAATTACCTATGCATACCTATATGCATGGGTGGTACACAATGAGGATACTTCTGTAGCAACAGAGACCCAGAACATTGGTGCATGCTTGCTCGAGACAAGCAAGGAATTGAGTGCGGGGGAGATGTTGTAGGGGCTTATTAGGCCCTTGTCATCATACATTAGACTTAATTCATAAATGTATGTAATAAAGAGGATAAATCCAAACAAAGACATGTAAGAAATGGTAAAAGAATAAAAGAACTAAACTAATGATTAGTTGGAGCGGGTACAACCGCTCTAACCATTTACCCTATGTATTTATACTCATGAATAAGGAATAAACTGTGGATTGATTAACCTTCCCAATTACTCTTGTCTTTCTTGAGTATGTGTGTGTTGTACTTCAATGTCACCTCTCTCTCAATTTCATTGTAATCTATAAGATTACAACACCAAGGTTAATGACTCATTTGGAGCGAACCTATGATGATTTTAAATATGGTTTCAAATGTGAGTTACAAGAGTATTTTGTCCAAGTTTCATATCTATTTGGGGTAACTTCTAATGTGAGTATTTGGATCATCCTAATAAGTTGTCAATACTATCTTTGACGCAATTATCAGAGGTTTATAAGAAAGCGTTATGACAAGATTTAACACAAGTTTCAGAGTGAAAGTTTTAGATTGGTTAGAGCACTTTAAGTGAATATTTCATATCTATCTTGGAAAAATATTTAACTCAACAAGGAAGCATAGTACAATGTTTGTGTTATAATCAGGTCAAGGACAAGTTTTTGCATAAGAAGAAAATATATGAAGGTTGCAGATCGAGGGTGACACAATCTATATTTTGTAGCTAACAAGGCAAGGGATTCATCTTGCAAATTGTGATTAAAGGTACACTTTGGTAAATTTTGTAGGACTTGTAGAAGATATTTGATTGTAATTGTAATATTTGAAATCAGGGTGGTTGGGTGGTGCACAGGAATATTGGTGTCTTCAGTTTGTAGGTTGGTGCCTGAAAAGTATGAGTTGGTTCCCACAAGGGGGTTGGTGCCTCCTTCTAGTGGGTGTTGGAGAATCTCGAAAGTTGATTCTTCCGATGGAAGTAATATTATGATATATTAAAAAGTGTTATGTGGATTTCTCCCATTTGAATTTCCATGTAAAATCCTTGTGTTGTGTGTATCTGTGGTTGTGTGTTTCAATATATATCATGAATGGAACAATATCTTGAATGCAATTATAAGTAGAAGAAGTGATAAATTGTTTATATAGATTCACTCCCCCTAAGTATCCCTGAACATACCAACAGATGACTCAAATGCATCTAGAAAATTATGCATGATAATCCATAGGAGAACTCTCACCTTTGTTGAATCTTATTTTTTGTATTTGATAAATTCAATTTGTGGGTGAGATTGTGACAATAATATTTCATTTTTGTTTAATTGATGTAGAGATATAATGATAATTTTTCCAATGTGGATAGATGATGGTTTCTATAAGATTGAAAGAATGGGGAAGATGATACTAAGGTGACAATAGAACCCTATGTTATCTCTTTATCACCTTGAGCTAATGATTGTCTTAAGTTTTCCAATGGGATGCCTTGGCAGGAAAACCTTGAACGGATACATTATTCTTTCCCATGATAATGTTGGAAATAATGGATCACTTGAGGCACTATTTAGTATAAAAGGGGATGCCTCATATTAAGAGGGTTAGTGGCTACAAGGAAGAGGTGACATGGATACATCCATAGTTTAGGATTCATGACATATATTGGTTGGAATCAATTGGAAATATATTTTTGAGTGTGTCAAGGAGAATAATAAGTTGAATCTCACTGGTGGAAGCCATGAAGAGCAATAATATATTCATAAAGATAAGTATTGAGATAAAATTGCATCCTATATCTTCTATAGTGAATATATGTGATTCAAATATGAATTTGGAACTTATGTTGCTAGAATAATCTTACATAATAATGGATATGACAAACACATTTATCCTTTGATGATTGTTGTAGGTATATGTTGAAATGTTAAATCCTTCAAAGAACCAAGACAGTGAAAGGAATTTTTGTGCCATTAATATCCAAGGAAAACCAACAAATGTAAGATACAATGGAGATAATATCTTACATATGTAGATAAACAATGATGAAATATCTCATTGTTGAAATAAAGGTTCATTTAGGACAATGCTATTTGAAGGGGGAGGGGAACATAACATCCTAGTTTTGACTTCTTGAACTACATTGGATCAATTATGTCAATAAATGGTATTTTCATTGGTCAAACATTGATTCATGTGGGTTGAGTTGACAACATCATTGCCAATACTTTTATGTGAATAATGTGTATGGTAAAAGGTTGTTAGGTGAAAGGAAATAATGGATGTATCCTCTTCCTTCACTAGTGGGTGGTAACCTTCGGATGTCACCCAACAATATGGGGTAGGTTTATTTTGTCAACCACTTATGACTAATAGGCCCATATTTCCTCAATGTGTCTTTAACTGAAATGAATACATGATATTGTCTCTCATGATTATTGATTTAGCAGTTCACTCATAATATTCCTCCACTTTTTGTTATGTCTGGAGGGTACCTTTAGAGTACTGGGACATGATTCCTTTAGTTATTAGATTTTACTTAAAGTGAATAGCCTCCAATTGTTATCCTCATTTTCCTATAAAAATAGTAGAGCACTATCACCCTTTGGGGAGGAAGGAAAAGGAAAAAAGAGAGAAGATTGAAAGCTATGTGAAGATGATTTTGGGAAATTATGTTGAACAATTATGTGAAGATCATGATAACCTATGATGGTTATGCTAAGATTATGCAACCATGAGACGTCATACCAATATTATTATGATTCCATGTGAAATATTGCTTCCATAGGAACCTATAATAAAATTGAGAAGTACTATTAGAGAACCACACCTTGCTAGACTTGTCAATGGATAGACTTGGCTAAGAAACTCCCAATAGTTGCACCACTACCCAGCAATATACTAGTAGGAACCTCCTTGATTTGAATAGGAAATCATTCCTAAGGGAGCATAATATTAGAAGGGACTACCTTTTCCTAAGTCAAAAAGTGTTTGAGATGGAGGTGTCTAACTAGTGGAATGAGCACTTGAGATATTGAAGATATTAGTAGTTGCTTCATATTGTATTAGCTATGTAGTGATATGGTGTCAGGTTATAGGTTGCATGATGTGATGGTTGATTAAATGAGATTGTAATATGGTATTATAGAATTTAAATCAATATGGAATTTGAAATTGGGTTTCCTCTTGCTACTTAGTTTATCCCACTATATATATTTGGTGTTCAAATCCTCATGTGGGTGATTTTTTATTACTTGTAGACAAGTATTTGTTCTTTTGATTATTGATTTCTATTTAATGCAATTCATCTTGAGGAATTTTTTTTTGATGGTAGACACATTTAAATCAATTCATTCATAACATTATTATGTTATTGATAATGGTTTATTCCATGTGCACAATGGATTTATTTTGGTTATTCTTTAATCATCAAAGGAGATGGATTTGACTAAATGAAAAAGTCAAAGTGGAGACAATAGATTGAGTAATGTTGAGGATGTACTAGAGACCATGGGGATGAAATCAAATGGACAGTGTCAGTTGGACTCGAGGACTAGAGAAACAAAGTCAGCTAAATGACATGAGTGGGACTCAAGAAACAAGGTAACTTGAAAAGGGACATGAGTATAAACTTGGTGATCATAAAAAGAGCTCAATTCCTTTCTCCCTTTTTGTTTTGTTTAAGCCTTTTAATGTTTTTAGATTTTCATGTCTTATGTTATTGTGGTTTTCAGTTGTAAAGAATAAATACATTATGATAATATAGATGTGACAAAATAAAAGAATTCAATTTTGAAACATGGGTGGGGAACATGATCAATGGGATAAGAATATGGGTTGCAACAAGGTGGGTACATGGGGTATACATCCTTGGAAAATGTGATATCATTAGGTTGCATTGGGTGGTGAAGGTTTGCATTGATATGGGGCTTTAGAAAATGAATGAAGTGAAATAATGGGTTCAATAACTTAGTGGTAAGTGACGCCTCAAACCAACAATAACCACTCAAGATCCCTACCATTGAGGTCAATGAATGATAAGGGTGAAGCACAAGGCATTGTATGAAATCATGGGCTATGGGACGGTTCTCCAATCCCAGTGGGAATGAACATATTGGGTAAAAAAATGAAAAGTGAACTATATAAGGGCAACCTATTTTAGGAAAAGTTCTATCATTGGACAAGTGTGAGGAGGCAACTTAGAAATGGTGATGTAACTCTTTGGATGGAGTGGAATCCAAGGGAAAATTCAAGGATGGAAATGTGTGAAATGTAGAATTGTAGAGGGAAATACTTTACCTACGACATTCCTCCATGAAACAACAACTAGGAACTATTGTTAGATCCTTTATGAGCTATAAAATCTATGTATGTTTGTATAACCTTAAATTGTTTGATAAAAAAATTTGCGGTGGAAAATTCAATAGTATAGGGTATGGAAAGGTGTTTTGAAGTATCCTCCACAAGTGCAAATTTTGTGGGTAGAGAGGCATAGAGGACATTGCCAAAGTAAATGGAGTATAAAGTGTTGGAATTATTGTCATTAATGTCAAAGGATTAATGATGTCATTAATGTCATATTACGACATTAAAATATGCTCAACATTTCCAAGATTGATTTATATATACAAGTCTACAAGTGTATTAAAAAAGGGGTGCAAGTGAAAAAGTAAAAAGTGAAATGGTGGTTTCATACCCATTGGTTTGGTGTATTTTCCCATGGTTTGGGGTATTTCCCATGGTATTTGGGGTATTTTCCCATAGTATTTGGAATTAATTATTTAATGAATGGACATGTCCCTTCATGAAGGGTTATGAAAAAGTATAAAAAAAGAAATAACTGAGAGAAAGTTAGTGTGTGAAAAATGGATTAGCAAAGATTGAATTGAGAAATGAGTTTCAGGTCATCTTGGCATTTTTGCGATAATTTTTTTCTAGGATGTTTCACACCCTGTAATTTAGAAGAGTTGGAGGATAAATCTTGGTGTTCCTATGGGAAAAATTTTAGATTCCAGTTCGATACAATTTCATAGATATGTCCTGTGGAATTTAGGGTTCTTGAATGCTTTTGAAATCAATTTCAAACAGGTCATCTTGGCACTTTCACTATAGATTGTTTTATGTGATGTTTCAGAACCTGGTATTTTGTAGAGATAGAGGAGATATATTGGTGTACATGTGATAAAAATATTTGATGTCGGTTTTCTAAACGTTTGGTTATATGCTCCGTGGAAGTTAGGGTTCCTTAATGCTCCTAAAATCAGTTTCAAAAAGGTCATCTTGGCACTTTTTCTATAACTTATTTCTGGGATGTTTCATACCCCAATATTTTACAAAGACAGATGAGAGATCTTGGTGTATATGTGGTATTAATATTATATGTTGTTTCTCTATAATTTTGGAGATATTTATTGTGGAAGTTAGGGTTCTTGAATGCTCCTGATATCAGTTTCAAATAGGTCATCTTGACACTTTTACTATAACTTATTTTCTTGGATGTTTCAGGCCTTGAGATTTTACAGAGATAGAGGAGATATATTGGTGTATCTTGCTAAGTTAGTTCTTAGTAGTGGGGATTGGTGTCTATGAATATATGTAAGATATTAGTGTCTCTTGATAAGTTGGTGCTTAGCGGTGGGGATTGGTGTCTCCAGTAGATTGGTGTTTATGAAGATCTGTAATATATAGGTGTCTATTGATAAATTGGTGCTTACGAATGGGAATTGGTGTCTCCAACAAATTGGTGTCTACGAAGATCTGTAAGAGTAGGTTGGTGCCTCCTAGGATTTATACCAGTGGATATTGGTGTCTCAAGTAGGTTGGTGCCTACAAATATTTGTAATAATAGGTTGATGTAACGTTCCCCAACTCAAATGAGGGACATTGCGGTGTGAAAAACTCACAATTATTTTTTATGTTAACTAATTTAATTCTTTTATAGCTATATGATTTCCTGTAGCTTACAACTACGATTTACAACCAGATTTAATTTCTAACTATCACCATTATTTAGATGAATCTACAACATGCTAAAATGATCATGAAATTAAACTAGTAACTCAAACCCAAAAACATATAATCGAACTCATACAAAAAGTTCATGAACAACAATTATACAAAAAAATAACATAACAACAAGATAAAACACTTATCTTTTAATTATGTTTTGCAACTTGTTAGCACTGAGAGTCACTCTCTGAATGCAAGAGGATAAGCCCAATACCCATCAAAAAAGGTAAATGGATTAAAATGGTTTGAGTAGGTGGATCAATGAGACTGCAGGGAGAGGAAAATATAACAGAAGTAACTGCAAATCAGTTTGGGACCATTGGGTTATGGAGTCATAAGTATTGCGAATAATGAAGGCATTTAAACTACCTATCAGACAAAGGATTTATGTGGTGATGAGGAGAAAGTGGTTATAAAATGTCTGAGTGATGAACCATGAAATATAGGAAAGATGACAACAGATCCTCTACCACCTCAGGAATCCATAGGTCAAATAGATTACATCCAAACAAGAAAAACATAAAATATCTAATGAACCATGAAAGATGGGAATGATGACAACAAATCCTCCATTTCCTTAGGAATTCATAAATCAAAGAGATTACATCCAGACAAGAGGAAACAAAAAAACGTGTAAACTAAGAAGACAGTCTGATAAAAACAATTCAAAGGAATCTTCAATAACATAATATTTACAATCCAAGCCCTCGAGCTTACAAAATAAAAATGCAAATCCCTGCTTATAAAACTCTCTCGGCTCTCCAGCCTCTAAAAACACCTCCTGTTACAAAATCTAAACTGATCTATTTATATCAGATTAGTCCACAACTGCCAGGAGTGTAATCTCGCCACCTCTTTTAAATCTTTCGTATGTGCATCTTTCTGTCATACTATGTGTGTTTCCACCTATCAGATGCAATCTTAGATAAGTATGGGCCGACAAGAAGAAACTGTCCCTCGTGGTACCTCGGGCTGACAGTTATGTCTCCTCAGTCGGAACTTTCACGCCTTCTATTTATGGACTGTGTTAGCGTCATAAGTCACTCTTGGATTGCTTACAGGAGCAGAGCCTGACACCCATCAGTTTAATTTCACGATTTGTTTATGAAGGGGTGATCAAATGGAAGCAAACTCAGAACAATATCGTCTCAACTCAGAAACTAGGCCAGGAATGCATGGGCGAGTGAGGTCTTAGATAAACTCCAAACAACGAGTTGTAATAAGGGTGAGTAGGGGGGAGACTTATTCAAGAGGAGTGAAAAGGACTGTCATAAACAACCAGTTCCTAACAGACTGTGAAAGAAAGCATTAAGAGGCAAGATCTTCTTACACTCAAATGCAGGAAACCAGAGAAAACAGTAATGCGACAACAAATCATTTATCGTAACATAACTGTGCTAATCCACGCGAAGCATTCGTTAGTGAACCCTCTGGTATAAGATGAAAACACAGATGGAAAAGGAGAACTGTTTGTCATAAAACAAGAAATCTCAAATACAGATGCATAGACATAGATCTAGAATGATTGTTAAAACTTCACAGTCGGGAGCTTAGCTCTACCATCGATAGATACAAAAACGGCGAAAATGCCTTCATATACTCAGAACAATGATAGCAGTGGAATCGAGACACTGCATTGAAAGCTTTGCGTCTGCATGGCTTCTGACAGTCAACATCTGCAGTCTCTGAAAGATCGTGCAACTTATGTCAGACGCAATCAAACTCATGATAGTTCTAGTTGTGAATCGACGTGCCTTTAATTCATTGCTGGGATTTCCCATTATGGCAGAGGCAATGTCTAACCACCACAAACTGCTTCAATAACTTCTTCATCGGGATTGAGGATGGCCCAGCCACCTCGGCACTTCCTTGACGTGGAAGACCCTTTTGCGCTGCCACCTAGATTAGATGAGAGATATGGTGCATAGACGTGGAGGCCAGCGTGAAAGATGGGGCACAGCAACAGAGTGATGGGGCCAAAACCACGAGGGGAAAGTAAAAAACGATGAGGTGTACATGCGATGGGAGGTTGTTGTGGAAAGAGGCGGGACACGTGGCAGACGATGGATGGATGGTGAGATGGGAAAGGGATCATACGGGCCAGGAGAGGGAGGAGTGACAGATGTCAGAGGATGAGGAAAAGGAAAAAGGGCGCGAGCCTCATCGCACAACTAGGAAGAGAACAGATGGCACAAAATATTACATGACAGGGAAGGGGCCCACGTTGGTTAATTGTAGAATAACAGAGGATGCCCAGGTTACTTGTGTGTCGTTGATCCGTACGCTTGAATTGTAGCCGTCAGAGAGATGCACCTTCGATTCCGGACCCCCCCCCCTCCGCTTAAAGGTAG